>JAMQGT020015475.1:0-252119 GCA_024447675.2 Pterophyllum scalare | reverse complement strand
GTGTTATGTAGCCTGCTTCAACATCTCACTGCTTAAATACTGTATATTATACATATGTGCATTATCTTGAGTGTAACTGTGACACAGGAAAATCCCTGGCAACATAAACTGCATGTAGTTAGTCATAAAAACTTGGGCATCTTGGGTGTTAAAAAGATTTGGATACAAGCCTAGAAATAAAAAAATTACTTTATATATATTAAAAAACTATAACTGATTTATAAATACAACAATATAATTTAATATTATAATTTATACATTTTAGTGGAAACAGTTGCTAAAACTGACCTTGAAATGAAAGGAGCACAGGATGGAGAACAGCAATTTGTTACTTCAAAGGCAAATGTTTTACTCTGTGAAATTATTATTTTTTTCTTTTGTCTATACTTCTTGTGACAATGGCCCATAAGCATATTCGATACAGAGATGACTCATTTCATATCACAAGTTTCTTCAGTTGTGTTTTAATATCGCATTTCCTCTGCCAATGAAAGCACCAGAAGCTAATCTGCATCTGTGTGTAATATGGAAAAGATCAGCAGAGGGCGTTCTGGGGTTTTTTTTGTCAGTACATAGCATTATGGTCTATCCAGCTTACAGTCAATAGTGACAGCAGGCACACAGTGGGGTTCCATGTCTGACGAAAAAGCCTTTCATGTCTATGATGGCAGAATGTTGGGCTGTGCTGAAAAGCTGTGCTGCTTCAGAGTAATCTGAGTAACTGCATTACTAAAAGATGTTCTTTCATTTTATGATGGGGTAGATCAGTGCCAGTGAGGTATTTTAGCAATATTTTATGTACTTCTGAGGCATCATTTCCCAGAGTTGATTTAAGTGTGTCCTTAACCCTCATCCTATTGACTGGGATCCGTACAGACCCAAGAGGTATATTTTTTTTGTCATGTCTCCGAGGTGTTTTTCTTTCTTTCTTTTTTTTTTTTTTAAATCTTTCCAATTTTTTATGACTTTGTCAATCAAATTTTTCCTAAAGATGCCACATCATTGATTTCTATTTCTTCTTTGATTAGTGTTTTTCCCCAAAAAACAAGCCAAAAAAAAGCACATGACTTATTCAATTATTGTTTGCCATGAGTCCCAAATTAATTTATCACACAGTATCAAGAGAGGCAGGTGTACTCTGTCATTTATTTGAAAGAAGAAAAAGATGATCACTGCATTCATCATCTTGATGGGGAACTTCCCAGACTGGAAGCCATCAGAACGTTGGAGACGTCAGCAGATTTACCTGAGACAGATAAATATCCTGGTTTAGCCACACATGAAACGGAGAGCTGATGCTGCTACATTGCAAGCTCTAATCCAAGCAGCAGTGACCCTCCTGGAAGTGAAAAAAAAAACAAAAAAACAAACTCCACCTGCTGATGTGACTGTCCAATGCTCAGCTTGAAAATCTACTTGAAAAAGGTGTTACCTTTACTGCCAAAACACAGACAGGAAGGTAGCAACTGTTTGCTCCTCCTGTCACATGCTAGCATGCCCCAAGCAAAGCATGAGGTAAATAGTGTCCTGTATCTACCTGCAGTGTGCATTTAGCTTTTGTTGTTTTTTTGTTTTTTGTTTCCTGTCTCTGTACAACCACAATGAGAGTTAGCTCACATTGCCAGCAATAAGTCAGACATGTTCTGGTGCATGCTGGTGCCCACCAGGGCTGCCATTTATAACTGATTCTGTTTATTGACAGCATTTCTCGATGCAGCCAAAGGGTGAAGGATTGAGGGTGTTGAGTTTGATGGTCTCAGAATCTCATTGCTGTTTTTTTTTTGCAGAAGTGCTTCTCTTCAAGTTATGACCTCCAGCAAGCACTGGGGTGCTTTGCAGCTGGGAGGAGAGTTAGCACCTCAAAATCTGAGGCCATGGTTCTCAGCCAGGAAAGAGTAGAGTGGCCTCTCTGGGCTCTAAACGAGTTGTCCCAAGTGGAGGAGTTAAGTATCTTGGATTTTGTTTACAAGTCAAGGGACAATGGAGCAGGAGATTGACAGACAGATTGGTGCGATCTTGACGGTGATGTGGATGCTACACCAATCTATGCTGGTGAAAAGAGAGCTGAGTGAATCTGGCTGATCTGGCCACACTCTCCCCTGTGATCAGGAGCTCAGTGTAGTGACTGAAAGTATAAGATCACCAAAGCAAGCATTAGGAATGAGTTTCCTCTGAAAAGTGTCTGCGTGCAGCCTTAGAAATATGGTGAGGAGGTCAGTAATTTTGGAGCCGCTACTCCTCCGAACCAGCTGAGGTGGTTTACGTATCTGACGAATGCTTCCTGGGCACCTCCTAGGTGAGGTGTTTTTGGGCTTGTAAAGAGGTCCCGGGGAAGACCCAGGACATGGTGGAGAGGATTTCATTTCTAGGCTGAGTGATTGTGTGTTTATTTCAATTATTTTATATTGATTTCATCATATAAATACAACACAAATAATGTTTACTTGAAATGACTGAAAACTAAATGATATCAGAATCAAAAGATGGTGAATGAGCTGTTAAATAATAATGTGAATTGTATTTGGGAGAATGTTTTGTGATTAAAGCTGCAAGTTGCATTAAAGAAATATATAGATTTTCATTTTACAAAATATGTAAATCTAAAAAAATACCAATGACAATCTATTTTTTTCTTTAGATGACATTGATTGTGTAACTAATAATGCTTTAAATAGAAATAAGGTTTGCTATTAATATTATTTTGCTGTAATATCTGCTTCTTTTAGGTTAAAGTCAGTGTGCTATAAATTGATTATGGTTCATCTGTCTGTTTCATAATGATAATTTATCATTAATGACTTTGAGGTAATTAAAGTACTTGTAATGAATTAACAGTTTGCAGCTGCTTGCCAACACAACACAGTCAGTTAAATTGCTATTCTGTCTTTTCAATAACAGTTCTAATAAACTGTGGAAAGTAACAATGTGGGGAAAAAAATCATGTTTAAAGACAGCCCTGTGGCAGATTTGTGACCTGTGCAGGGTGTCCCCTGCCTCTCACCCTATGACAGCTGGGATAGGCTGGATGTTTAAGGACATGCTTCCTGTATTCATTCATGTAGAAATGAATGTAAAATGGAGCACTGTGAAAGCAAATATACAGTACTGTACAAAAGTCTTGTGTTACCCCTATTCCTTTTTATTTTGATAGGAAAATGAGACAAGGATTTATTGAAATGTGCAAACATCCATAGAAATACAGCAAAAACAGAGTTTCTACAATTCTAACAAGCCTAGAAATCAATATTTGCTACAATCACCTTTATTCTTCAACACAGCCTGAACTCTCTTAGACAAGCTTTCTTGAAATCTTTTCCCATGTTTGTTTAGGATTTCAGCTGCTAAACAGATTGGAGGCCTCCTTTGTTATGTTTTTCATTTCACAATGTGCTAAATGTTTTCAAAGGGTGACACGTCTGTACTTCAGGCAGGCTGTTGTTATCCATTCAGAATGTGGCTTGGCATTGTTTTGCCAAGTCATAATAAGCAAGGCCTTCCCTGGAAAGGACTTTGTCTGGATGTGAGTGTGTGCTGCTTCAGCATAGCAGGCAGCCTCTTAACAGTGACAAATACTCATGAAGAGAGGCTAGAGTTGGACAACAATTCAAAAGAAAAGCCTTAATTTGGTGTTGGGTGACCATGCTGATGCCAGAACAACCTGAGTGTGTTCTGGCATTAACATCCATCCATCCATCCATCCATCCATTTTCTTAACAGCTTATCCAATTCAGGATTGTACAGACAGCTTTCATCAGGGGACAAGTACAGCCCACCCCAGACAGGTTGCCAGTCTGCGTGAGGGCCCCTGGCAATAAAATGTCTGAAACTCCATTGTAGGGATGGAGCACCATTTTACCAAAAGATATTTCCTTGTTTAGTGTTTTGATGACCGTGATGGAGAGTGCTGTCTAACAAGCTGGTCCAAAATCTCCAACAGGGGTTTGAGCAGAGATGTGGTGATTGCGAAGGAGATAGCAAATTACTGACAACATTTCCTTTCCCCCCTGGGGCCCTCTGGATTGGAGGGCTGTCATCCTGGAAAAAAGGACTAACATCATGATAGATATGTTAGGATGTAGGTGATCACTCAGCACAACTGTGCATGAATTGGCACTGCGAGTCTGTTTTAAACATTGCTTCACCCAGTACATGTGTGTAGTGAACTACATAATGAATCAGCCATTATGTAGCCTTGTCCCTGCACCCATTAGTACGGACCAACATGCACTGATGATAGTTCCACAAAATGACCTCACTATTCCACATGGGATTGGTCAGTGAACTTTTCCAGATGTCACATTGCATTTTAATGTAAACATTAAGTACTAAGAATATATCTTCTAGTGTGACAAAAAGCCACGTGCATCCAGATATTGTATAGGATTAATTATGGTACATCTGTACTATATCTGCACCCATCTGTGTTCCCTGGGGGCTCATTTTCCCTTTATTGCAGTCCTCAACAATAACAGTTACTCCTTCTCACTTAATTTTCACATTTCATCTGGAGATCAGTATCACTTGTTCTCAAGTGTTTCCTCAAAGGAAAACAATGTTGGGTGAATCTGCTGTAAACTGGTGTATGTTTTTTCTTTTTAATTCACTGTGCATCAGCTGCACATAATATAGCCTCTCAATTTATTTCCTGTTGCTTTCTAAAATCCTAAACACCATCCAGTACTGCAGTAGTGAGAGCAGGTTTGAAAATAATGGTTATAAAAATGAATGCACAGTTTTTAAATACTGCAGGGGAATGCATTAGAAACAGTGGAGCAACGTACCCTTTCTATGATCATAAAAAAATCCTAAAGGTCAAAAAGATGTTCAGCGTATGCAATCTGAAATGTGAAAGGATTTTAGTTTATGTCATAAAACAAAGGGTTATTTTGTAAAAGCAATAAAGCGGACTAGTAAAAGCACATAGTTTGACATTTATTTGATCTTTCCACTAAAACTTTATTTTCTTCAAGATTTTTTATTTTACAACACGGAGACTATATATTTGAAAGGAACATTTTCTGGCTGCTGGTACAGATGAACTGAATCCAGACAACATCACCTTCACAGAGACCAACCGAGACCTGCATGCTGCCGCTGCCATCTGCTCTGGGAGTAAACCAAAGGGATGTAATATTGAGCTTCTGAGGCTGAAATTATGCATGTCTTCCTATTTTCTGCTGCGGGTGTTGAAATCACAGAAATGTAAAACAGTGGCCATGTGAACATAGGGTTTACAAAAGTCTGAACACGTGCCATAACAATGCAGTGACTTCCCGTTCCTTGAAATAGTACGGACCGCTTCATGGGCTTAACAGAGGACTGACTGCATCCAGGCAAATTACTGAGCCAGCTGTGCTTTCGTCCCACCGCTGTAGTCCCATAGGCCCCTGCAGTGCATATTTGAGCTGCATCCAGCATCCGTGTAATAAACAAAACAAAAAAAAATGCTAGTTCTCTTTAGAATTAGCAATATTACGAGTGACATCCAGTTAAAGAAAAAACTAAAGGGGCAACGAGTGGTCTATCGTTTATAGCTCTAAAACAGATATTTTTGGACTTCACAACATCACATCACCATGTTAAGTGCATCATCATCTAATGCATTTAGTGATATTTTTATAGTTGCCCTGAATCAAATCAATAATCCCATGAATTCCTTCGGTTAAGTAAATCACGTCTGCCTGAGAGAGTCAAACTGCATTTTTTTAAACTTCTTTTCATCCAGTCGGTGTCCATGCTGAGCTTTGGAGAAAAATGAACAAGACTGTTACATACACAAAATTAAATGGATGTATAATTAATTTAAACTTGAGCTACAAAATGAGCTGTTCTCTTTGCTTCAGCAACAGGTGAGCCTGCATTTACTGCATGCATGACCTATTTAAATAAAGCTTTAGAACAGCAGTTATTGCAGTATTCTTTTTTATCCCCCGAAGAAAGCATCAAGGCAAATGATTGGAATTAGAAACAAGGTGTATATCGTGTAAGGTGTAGCCATCCACCCTTCCACTTTGGTACTCCTGCTGCAATGTTCAATTAGCTACACAAGTAAAAAAAAAAATATATATTTTGTGGAGTTAGAGCAAAAAATAGAGACTGAAGACACGTTTGGAAACCAGAAGAACTGGTCAATCAGCAGATGCAATCACATCTCTGCAATCACTTGAAACTGCAAATCACATGTCACCACTTGCAGGTCATCAGCACACACACACACACACACACACACACACACACACACACACACACACACATACACACACAGAGGGTTTTTATTACTTCCTAAGGATTATGAGCTCAGACTTATCTGTGAGGAAATGGCACAAACAAAGTAAACACATTTGTGGAGACCCATGGGGTAAATTAAAAACGCTGAAAAGTAGTTTTGTCTTGACACCATTGCACCAATCTAAGCAGTGCAGTCCTGCGAACATGGAAATAAAGTTACTTTATGAGTGTCAAAGTGAGCCGTCTGAAAATCCCATGATCGTTACACAAAAGCCAAGCAGGCACTGTGGTCAGGTTCCGTTAGAGTTTATCAGTATGCAGTGAAGAAATCCGAAGTTCACTTTAAACGTGAGTGTAAATTAATGCTTAATTTAAAAGTCCTTTCCAATGAATAGACTGAATATAAATGTATTTAATCAGAATGTAACTGCAAAACCTCAACAACATATATCAAGAGTTTTCATGCTGATTTAGCTGCTTCTGTTTTATCCTTCTGAAGAACTGCTCCACCTGTTCTGCTTTCCCATAAAAACTGCATTGTGTATTTTCTTACAGTGTGATCCTTTCATTTTCTCCATATATTTTTTATTTTTTGTTTAAGATTTTTTGTCTTCCAGCCTTTCATGAGAATGGAATCACCTCCAACATATAGAAGCATTTAATGCATTTTACAGTAACAACTAGCCTCACTTATTCAGTATATTGACATTAATGCCATCAGAAACAAACTAGCCTTAAATAGTACCTTGGAATCTACATACATTACAGCAAGTACAAAGTCAAGCAAAGCGGACCTCTTACAAAGAAATTATACATTTTACAGAAATAATGGTGCGTTTCTCCTACCTCATAAACGTCTTAAGAATATTCAGATAACCCACATTTCATCTGAAAGTTACTTTTATTGTGCAGTTCTAGGCAGATCTCACCCAGCTAAAAGACATGCTTTCATATGAAATTGTGCTGTATATGTGTTATTTCCTGCTTTCACCAAGAATGCTGATGGCACAGCTTTGATGAGTGGAGGCTGGTGTGACCATGAAAAGATGAAAAGACATAAATGGCAGCCTATTGAGGAAGATGGGGAGGATCAAATCTCACATCATCTGTCTGGCATATTGGCGAGAAATAATGTTTACAGCTCTGCTGCAGAGGTTCCCCTTAACGCAGGAACATTGCACTGACAGAATTTATCACACCCTTAATGCTTTATCTTCCGTCCCACTAATGCTGAATGTTTGCTGTTGAAGAGCTGCAGAACTCTACTGTATTTAACACCTTCTGATAGGATCTCATCGGTTAGCACAAATAAATAATACAGGCAAATTTCAACATGTTAAGTGAATGTTTTTTCCATTTTGAAGCCATAAAGCCCAAGGTTCTCTGTGCATGTAAAGGCAGTTCAAAGGCAATTCACTCTAGCTTTCTTTCACTCAGAAGAGAGGGGTCTGCTGAAGCCCCTGAAAACACTTGACAGCTCCAAAGACCATTTGATATACTGGGCAGTGTGCAAGGAGGTTAACATGCTGGGATTTACCTCACCGGGTGCCTCTACAACATTTTATTCTATCGTTATAAAAATCAATAAAAATGTATCCCTCGAATTTAATTAAGAGTTTCACTAAATTGACTTTCTCTTTCTGCATTGCAGACAGTTCCTTATCCAATTATCATTTGCAAAGCCTTTTATGGTGAGTGCTTATTTGAGATAACGTATAAGTGAAAGTTGCTCGATGTGATCCCTGATGGTTTTGATGTTTCAAAGAATGCTTTAAATGGTTTAATGAATGTGTGCTTTTATTGCTTTATCGCCAGCTGCAGAAGAATTTGTCCTCTGGGGATGCTAATGTCTAGGTGGCTATTTCCCCCAAAACGTAAAACTGGTCAGTAGTTCAACGTTATTTTTCGAGATGAAAACAGCCTTAATAATATGCAGTAATAATATGAGTGCTTATTCTAATTGATGATAATAAGGACACGCAATTATATGGCTTTAGAGTCGATCAATTGACATTTTTTACTGAGCCCTGAATCAAATGGGAGATTATTATAAGCCATCAGCATAGGAAAAAACAAACACATTTTAACAGATTTTTTCAGCCGTTCTCTCAAACAGCATAAGCAATTCAACTTGTGATATGAATAATATGTTAGAATTTTTTAGAAAAATCAAACTGTGGGGCAGCAGTGAAATTGCATTAAATAATGGGACTGTAACAAGCTCAAAGTTCAGGAGTAAAGTTCCTGGCCTGTGAAAATGGAAAACAGAGTAGAGTGCAGGATTTGACTTTTAGTTGTTGCGACGCCCCTGACAACAAGCACTCAAATATTAAAATTTACTTGTTTTTGTAGAGTTATTATTTTCCTTAACACAAAGTAATGTTTAAATCTTTATTTTTATATCTATGATACAAAAGACATATTGCATAATATAAATATGAAGAGCCCTCTTCTCATAAAGGATTATTTCCAAGATTCTGGAGCATCAAATTTTTGTATTTTATTGTATTCAATTGCTTCAGCACGGTGCCACAGTTGTTAGTCTTGTTGCCTCACAGCAGGGAGGTCCTGGGTTTGAATCTGAGATCTGGCTGGGGCCTTTCTGTGTGCAGTTTGCATGCTCGCCACATGTCTGCGTGGGTACTCAGTCCAAAGACATGCTCTTAGTGGGGTTAGATTAGATGATTCTAAATTGCTCGTAGGTGTGAATGGTTGACTTTCTCTCTGTGTTGGCCCTGTGACAGACTGGTGTCTTGTCTATGGTGTACCCTGCCTTTCACCCTATGGTAGCTGGGATAGGCTCCTGCCTGCGACCCTGAACTGGATAAATGGAGGAGAATGGGCTGATGTATTATCTATAGCAGATATGTTGGCTCAATGACAGGATTTGACTGAAAATGACATTAAAACTTCTGCCTTTTATTGCTTTTAAAAAGTGTGTTGCCCTTCACTTCTGTATGCTTGAAGTGACTATGAGACAGAGGAAAACCCATACCAGGAAACTGAAGTAATACTACACACGACCATATGGTGTCAGCGTTGCATACTCAAATCAAACACAGATTTCTCTTTCTTTTCTTTCCTTTCCTTTTTTCCCTGACATTTTAAAAGTCCTTCAGGCTAATCTTTGTAACTGTTAACACCTGTGAAGCATTTTCAGATAAGTCTAAATCCAAATTGCTTTTACATTTTAAACTTTTCTTGTAACACGGTCCAGTGCAGAATATTTACCTTTCAAAGACAAAGTCGAGAGATTGTACCACCTTTTAGTGATAATCTAGAAATATTTTCAGGTATCAGCTAGCTGCAAAACTGACACTGTACGAGAAAATGAAAGTATCATCTTTCTGATATAACTGAATGACCGCGGTCCTGCTGATTAGACCGGAAGACAGACAAAAGTTAAACTTCACTGGGCATTCTTGACTTTGGAAAATGTAAACGATGGAATGACCTCCACACTTGAGTCTGCTTAGGAAATTGTTCTGAAGAGTTTAACTGCAGTTTGCTTTGCTGTTATGAAACTGAGAATACGGACCAAGTTGACCTTGAATGAAGATTGCCTTGACACCAGTTTTGTACCACTTTGGAGTGAGACTTCCATTACCTGTAATCAGTGCCTTTAAAAATGACCAGTGCTAATGTAATCAGGTAAATATCACCACCATATCTGCTGCTGTAAGTATGAATAAATGAATAAATTCATACACTTGCCTCAATTCTCGATACAAATATTACAAGTTATTTTGTTTGGTGTCATTACAGGCATCACGCCTGCTGTTGCTCTCACTGTGTGAACTGATCAGAGTGAAAGTGCTGACAGCCAAATGGGTATGTCTGAAGTTTTTAATGTCAAAGTCAAACTTTTACATGATTAATCATCATACCAAACCATTCATCAAGAAGCTTTTCTTCCTCATCATAGCAAATGCAATTAGTTGTGTAATTACAGGGTGGGATTGGCAAAAAACAAACAAAACAAAACAAAAAACCCCGGAGCCAATCCCTTAAGGTAAAGAAAACAAAGAAGAGGAAAACAAAAGTAACATTTTTTTCTCCATTTTTTTTAATCAAGTGCAGATTCGAACCTTAAGCATGCCATCGTTTGTTATGGTTTCCAGTTGTCTGTTCTACAGTGTAGTTTATTTGTACATGGCTAGGGTAACAGCACAAGGGGGATGACAGGTACATGATGTCCACTGAAGCGTCTCTTCTCAAAAGTGTCTTGATTAGTAGGCGGTGGATCTCAGACATGATGCCTTTCTCTGTCTCTCCCCCCCTCTGTGTTTTGCAGTAGACTGAAACATCGTCATGTTTAAACGTGCAGTATAAAAAAGGACACACCCACACAGATTCATTTACATAAAGTTCCCTTAAATCCACACTCTAAGTGTTTGAAAGGTGCCATCATGGAACTGCCATAAAACAGCAGTTTGAAGAAATATTTGCCACTTTTAAAAGGCAGAGCTGTCTCAAGAGTCTCTTTCCAAAACTCACAAACGGGTTTCTCCACGGGTTCTTCATGACCTTTAAGGGTCTGAAACCCATTTATCTCAACTCGTTCTCCCAGAGAATGAGCATGTGTCCTTTTGTCTCTCAGTACATGTACCACGCAGGATATTATGATTGTTTTCAATCCCCATGAAGTCTCCAAGAAGCAAGAAATCCCAAAAGTTAGGGTTTGAATTATGTTACATCCTCAGCACAGTCCATCAAAAACAGAGCTCAGTAAGCAGCCATATTGGGGTATTTGGGGGTAATGAAGGCTTTGGGAGTAAATACATCAGTGGAGTTGAAGCTGAAGAGTGTTGTTTACAGAGTTGTAAAGTTAAAGGTGTATACTGTACAGGTATAGAAAATGTATCCACACACGCATAGTGCCTTTCTTATCCTTGCAAAAGATGATTTCTGCATTAATTCCAGTCCAGTTACCTTTCAGTGAGGGGACAGTCAAGCAGCAACTCTCTGTGAGTAAGCTGAACCTTACTGCACATTTGAGATGGGCTTTACTTTTGTTTTCTACTTCCTTAAAAAGATGTCTCAGTTCACGCTTATGATCCAAAACAACCAGAAAAAAAAAAAAAGAGACACACTGGCAATTTTCCAGCAGTGTTACATTCCTTTATCCAGACATTAATGAGATCAGTACAGATCAAGGGAGGAGAAGAGAGGAGAAAAGAAACTCATTAAGACCACAGGGACGACCTAACCCTATTATCCCTATCACACCACTGAGCCACACACTGATGATGGGAATTAAGATGTGTTGGCCTCAATCCACACCCACTCTTTAGCCCGATGCAGTAGAGTGTGTCGGAAGTCGTGCAGTAGCTGACGGGAAGGACAAAATGTGAAGGAGTCTGTTATCTGTGCAGTTCAGCACAGCAGTATGGGCGTGTTCAGGTCAGCACAGCGTGGTGAAACGGGTCGCGGCACAACTCTTACGCTCCCACTTCACTGTGTTCTTTTCTTGATATAGCCTCTGGCATCCTTTGTGCCCAAAGTGAGAAAAAAGGCCCAAGGTGACTCCAAACTCGCTCCACGATAAAAAAAGAAACGTGCTCATCCGCTGACGCTAACTCCCTTGCTGCCGTCATTATCTCCATTTCCCTGTGAGCGCACACATTTAGTACAGATGTATCCAAATAGTCGCGGTATTCAAAAAAGCATGTGGTTTAAAAAAGAGAGGAAAAAAAGTTAGCATAATCTTTCTTTCATGCAGATTTTTTTCTTTCCTTTTTTTTTTCTTACAGAAGTTACAGAAGTTTGGTTTTTCTATGAGTTCTACGTACAGCAGAATAGCTCCCGTTTTCACATTTGTCTATCATTACTTACAGTAGATGTGACTGAATTTCCCTTTAATGTAGTCTCACACATCAGTCAGAGATGAATAATTATTAAATACATTTCATATTTAAATACTGAATGGAGGGAAGCAGGCAAAATGCTACAGCTAGTTCAATGACAATGTTAAAAAATTATGATTAAAAGCACATACATACATAGTGCATATGAACTACGCATTGTGTACATCTTTATATGTCTCATGTTTAAATATTTTATGTGTGTATTGTGTGTGCGTGTTGTGTTCGTTTGTGTGTTCTCAATCTTTTTCTGTATGAAAGTTAATGCATGTTATTCCATACTTTATGTTACACAGCCACTGGTTTGTGTCATAAACGGTGGCTCTATGGGCGTGTATGAGTTTGTGTTTACATGCTAAGCTCTGTGTGTAAGCGCTTGCATGCGTATGTGTGCATGTGTGTCCACATGTGCGTGAGACAGCACTTATCATACATGGACACCGTTGGGGTACCGTAGATGTGTAATGAACTGAGCACCTCAGTCTAGCCTGAAACGAAGGACGGTTTGCAGAGCGATAATACTGCTGTTTTATCAAATACTGACATACAATATATACATACAGACTGGGTGTAAAGGTCAAATGATAAACATGTATTCTCACGCACGCCCAAATACTGCGGCAATATGGACACGCTATGAGGACACTGTAATCTGAAAAATTACATTTGATTGTAAGAAAAGTCTGTTTTCACATTGTTGCTGTTTGTTCTGGATCATTTAAGTTTTCAACAACTGATTTTTGAGATCAGGACTTCTTTTTTTTCTAGCGTGCAACTTTGCAGCGATCCCACTTGTTGGTACTTGTTGCTCTATTTATGACAGAAAATTCTCAAGGGATTAGCAGTCTGATTGGTTAATATCCCCCTCTTGTGTTATGATACAGTTGATTAGACATTAGAAAAATTGATTGGTTTGAATTAGATTCAAAGAGCTCAATCAAAGACCCGTCACTTCTTTTTTAATCTGTTTTGACTTGGATGAAACCTCAGTGGTTTTTCAGCAGATGGCTCGCCAGTTGAGTCCAAATCTGGTCTGCTGTAGCCTCAGTTTTTATACGCACACAGGAATTTATAGCATCAGAATTTACACTGTCTCAGCCTCTTTCTTCTTCATACAGTTCCCTCTGTGGGATAGGGTCAGGCATGCATCAGATTCAGGTAAAAAGAAGAGAAGTTTGTCCTCCTCCACACTGTCATAAGAGGATCTTTGCCTGTAGGTAACTTTCACTGGTATTTTAAAAAATGCTTTAGAAAGTGTTCTTGTTCAGAGCTCTCCTAGGAGTTGAGCCATGATTTTTCTACATTTTAAGTGCCTATAAATATTAGTCAGAATCCAAAAGTATTTTTGGAAAACATCTTTTCTGACATTTTCACATCTTCCCAGGTTCCAAGTCCTTTCACACTGATGACTTGCCAGTGAAGTTTTAACCCTCCTTCTTTGTCAGAAAAGGGAGTATTGGTGAAGACTGCAAGGCTGTCACAGGTAGACCTCACGGCGTGACAAGGTCAGGCAGGATGTGGTCTTGTAGTCCCCTCCTGTCCGAGTCAGTGGTATGACCTCAGGTGGGTTCTGGCCTTCTCCCCCTCCCTCCTCTTGTTGGCGCCTCCCGAAGCCAGCACTGCTAAACGTGTCATAGGAAGCGGAAGTCATCTTGCGGTTTAGAAGGTTACGGTTGTGATCACCCATGTTCCTGTTGCGGTCTCCACTACCCAGGGTGCCAAGAGGATCCCCGTTGGCTAGAGGTAATCTCTGACCTTCTCCACCGACGACCACTCCGGGTTCGGAGCTCCCTGCGCTTCCCGCGCTCTCACTGTCACTCTCATGGTCGTTACCACGTAGATTGTTGTTGTCATCTCCAGGGGCGAAGGTCGAGAGTCGTGGGGGGTCGCTGCCGTGGCGCTGCCGCTGCCGTGGCGAAGGGCGGACAGGCATCCAGCAAGTGTCAGAATGGCCAAACTCATCACACTCCCTGGTACACTTTCCCGTCAAAGCTACATCTGGCAGCTGTCTAGCATCTAGAAACAGAAAAACAAACAAACAAAAAAAGCAAAAGTGGTTAAAAGACAAAGAAATAAAGGTTTTTGTTGGCATCTCTGCCTTAATTTAAAAAGTAATGTCTCACACCGAAACGAGGGAGAAAGGGGAACGTCACAATGAACTGGCTTAGGGTACTACATACTAATGACCACCAAATGATGACGAAATAAGGAAATATAAAGTATCAGCGACAAAAGAGAGTTGAACAATGGGAGAGGAAGACAGAAAATAGCTTAAAAAGGATGGGTTTAGACAAAGGTTGCAAAGGAGGGATTTGAATTAAAAGGAAAAATGCTGCTGGAGCAAAAAGAAAAACTGCTGACTTCCAATGAATGAATAAAAAAAAAATCAGCTGTGGTTCTGCATTACATTAAAGGTAAAAGGTGATTTCAAAGCAAAAAAATAAATAAATAAAAAAAATACTGGCAACAAAGAGATTTTAATTATCAGAAATTTGGATGGCAAGTCTAAATTTCTTTACGTGGAAGGGAAAGATTAGGTCACATATTTGTAACATCCCTCTAGTGCTTGCTCACAAGGTTAGTGAGGCTGCCAGGGTTTTAATGCTGCTGTACTGTAGCATCAAAAGTTATGGGCATTATCTACGTAAACCAATCATTTGTCTTTTCATCTCTTGTCACGTCAAGTAATACATTCATTTCCTGTTCGAGCTCCTAAAGTTGGCCTCACTAGAATTTACCACAAGAAATGAGATATTTCTGCTGTAATCTGATAGCAAAGTTTTGTTGAATATGTAGAGCAGCAGCAGTAAAATTCATGCGAAACCAAACAAGCACATACTTGCACAGTATAATTATAGCCAACACAATGAATCCTCTGTTCAATTCTTCTCTCCATCTGACCGTGACAAAAACTTATTAGACTCCACAAAATCCTCAAGATTTCAGACACGGGCAAGAAGCAGCATTGAACTGGAAACTCACTGAAAGCCACAGAACTAGTTATTCACCAAGGTCATAGTGACCCTGGCATGTTGCTGATGCTGTAGCAGCCCCAGCATGACCACATACAGAGGAAAGGTGAATGAAAAGATTTAAAGAATAACTTTTTTCCTTTTGCCGCTTGTCATCCTTGACAAAGCCTTCACACAAAAAGGTGAAAACACAATTTCATTGGTGAAAAGGAGGCTCGGGCAAGGCCATGGATGGTTCTCTGGCATTACATACTAACACATATTAGCTTTCATTTAAAAAAAAAGAAAAAAAAAAGGAAAAATCTTCACATAGTACACAGAAACACACTGTGTGTGCAGTGCAAGCACACATACACACACAGAACAAGTGCGTTTTTGTATAAAACAGATTTCCATCACGTGAGGAGAGAAAAGACTCCTGAGACCTTGACAGCAAGTCAAGATTTTAATGAAAATGTTATAGTGCGTTTGTGTCAGAGAAAGTGGAGGTGAGAGTGTGTGTGTGTGTGTGTGTGTGAGAGAGAGAGAGAGCGAGGGACGGAGAAAAAAAAGATACAGATAGTGTGTATAAACATGTCTAAGCTTTCAGCGTAAAACCTTTTTGAGATCCATCGTACAACTGTATGTACCATTCTCCACATGTTCCTCTTCTCCCACGCTGCCCTCAGGTGTGGTTCGCTCATAGCCTTCCTCCGGAAGTGGCAGGGCTCCCAGCCGAGGCCCCGATGAACTCTTGCTGCTCGGAGTCTCCGAGTCCTCCAGGCCACTGTCATAGCAGCCACCGTCCTGTGGTTGGCTCACTACCGAGAAGGTCACCCGGCGAAGGGTCCCCTGCAGAAAACAGACAGACGCACGCACCCACAATATGAGATTAATCATCCAATATTCCTAATCTGAGATTCTAAATCTGAGGATTAGGCTGTTGGGCAGGGGTCTGCAAAGACATATTGGGATTATCGGAGGATGTTCGCCTTGATTATGGGCTTAGCTGCTACAATGCAGGGTAATAGTTATCAACCAAGTTTTCAGTTGGCTTTTAATCCCAGTTTAGATTAAGGCTTCTGGACATGGACGATGTTTACAAACCTCTGGACTGCCCAGAGAAAGTTGCTTTTCATCTGGAATGGTGCCTAGTAGTAGCAGCTGGGTAATATAAAGTTCATGCTCAAAAACAGCACCCGGTGCTGTACTGAAATAAGTGAAGGGTGTTAAATGAGAAGTCTGGTGACATTTTACATTTTCCTGTTGCCAACAAAAAACCAGAGATGCACCGCTTTTTAAAAATTTTTTTTTATTAGTGACTAAAACAAAAACTGAGAGAAGATTTGCTGTTTGTTTTTCTGTCTCTCAGATGATGCAAATATAATCGTGTCAAATTTTCTGAAACTTGGTGGATTGGTGGAACGTACACAAAAGGAAGAACCCATGAAATTTCTGTGTGAATGTGGTTAACTCTTTTTTGAAACTGCAAAAGATGGTCTTGGCGGCGCATGTGTTCTCCAGTTTGAAAAGGCTCGTCTGTGTATCCAAAGACTTATATACTGTAGCTCCTCTGCTGCAAAGGATGACATGTTCCTTCAAAATGAATGACAGGCACTGTATTCAGTTCAAACCAGTCTCTCCTAGACCATCCTGCTGTGTATGTGGGATTCACACTCTTACTAACTACATTATACTGCATTTATTTCATCTTTTTAAAATTTCAATTGTATATTTGCACTCAATTTTTTAAAGATTTACATGCTTTGGGCTGAGTTCCAGAGATAGGGTCGCTGGAGATTGTACAGTTACTGGTTAATAAATTGTTGGTTTTGGTCTTAGACAAACAACTAAACTCCAAAGATTTGACCGGCATTATTCTTCATTTTATTCCAGTTTGTTTTGTTTATAGCATGTCATTTTAAAAGCAAGCCATCTTATCACAATATGGAAATTTATTAGAGACTGAGTAGCAGAAATAAATAAAGAGCTGCAACTTTCAAAAATAGGCTGCACGCATGCTTGCAACAAAAAGCAGTGAACCATCTCCCATCACTAACAAACAATCTAGTTCTGCAGCGCAAGTGGTTTCAGAAATGAATTACATCACTCATGCAAACTAAGCATCACACCTGCTCCAGTTTTAACACCCAAATCACACCAGTCTAGTTATCAGAGCAGTTTTCACTTTGGGGAGACAAAGAGAAAGAGGGAAAAGATTGCTCTAAGTTCATGCTGAGAGTATATCAGCGAGAGTTAAATGACTCTGTCTGGCCTGAAGGGATCACTCTGCACCAGGAAGCCCATTTCTATACAACCCCCACCCCCCAACCCCCTGACATACTCATTTATCTGTTCACAAAATTACATCCCTTTAAATCTCGATCTGCTTTGAAACATGCAGCGTATAGGGAGGAAGTGACTGAGCAGAGGACGGAAGCAGATTAGGGTGGACAAAACTTCAGCTCCAAAAGTCACCTCAGGACAATCTGGGGAAAAATTGACAGAGGGCTTGAATAAAAGTCCAGACTGTACCAAATCGTCCTTTTCTTTCAAACACGCACGAAAAGAAAAGAAACATTTGAAGAAGTTCACCTAATGAACGCACAAGACAAGATGAGAGGGGAACACAGCAAATTTAATTAAGCAGAAACGGGAAATTAATGGAGCACGTGTTTCTTCTGCCACTTCTTAACAACGGTTCATAAAAAATGGGGAGGAGAAAAAGTGAGTCAGACAAACAAAGATGGGCAAGAGAGAGGGAGAAGACATGATATTAGAATCTAATGGAAAACCAGTAGTTCTTGGAACCTCGGAGGCTCCATTTTTAACTCTCCACAGACGGAGGGATGTATTTTTAGAGCTTTCACTTGGATGAAGCAGCTCAACCTCCTTTCCACTTATTCAAACAAGGGGCAGCGGCTCAGAGAGCAAATAGTAGATAAATGAGTAGAAGCTGGGTGGAAAGAGTCAGAGACAACATGAGTAAGGAATATTTTTGCTTTTTTATTTCTTGCCAAGAAAAATGTGTGAACTCATCATAATAAGTGTTTTCTTCTGGCATCAGAGATGTTGACAATGGGCTGTCAAACCTTTTTTCTTCTGACCATAAAATGACATTAACTCAACATTACGACAGGATGTGTTTTCACGATCACGGAATTATTTCGCGATGACAATGATGAAAAATGATAACAATTTCCAATCACAAGGCAACAAGAGAAGCATGCAATCCTTCCTCTTTTCAAGGGATTATAAAAAAGGGAAAAGAAAGACAGAAATTCTCATGTATGGCCGTGACATTTCTATCAGGCAACTAACCCTGAAAAGACTTGGCAAGCTGCAAAAGCCATGAGCACATTTAGAGCACGGTTTGCTGTCCTGAAGCTCTTTCCAGAAGCCTTCAGGTTTATTTTTTTTCTCTTCTCATCCACCTGAGAAAAATATTCTATATCTCACACAACAGAAGATTTTTCCAACCAGTATAATTGAGCAGTTGACATTTCTCCCTGCTCAGTCTGAAAAATGTCCAGAAAAATAAAAAATAAATAAACAAATAAAAATCACTTTTATTTTCATTGTGTTCAATAACAGCAAAAATGTTCTCTTTTATCTACCGGACTGAGGAAATACACAACTTAAGAAACAAGAACCACAGTTTTGCGCAACTGGGTATGTTGTTTTAGGAGCCTACTAAAAATACTTTCCAAATAGTTTCTAATGACGTTCAACAACAAGAGTCTACAGGCAAGCACCGCTGTAAAACTATAAGTAAACAGAGGTGCTTAGAGTGAACAACTAACAATGAGAATGCTAATATGCTTTATACCAGCTAAAGTGCAAAGAAATATAATATGTGAGCAACCTTTGCTAATTGAGAGCTAAGTATAAAATACAGCTGAGGCTGCTGTGTTGTAAGATTTGCAGATAATTAGCCCCAGTATCTGATTCAGCACACAAACTCTTTGTGCGGTTATCGAGTGATTACTCATTGTCTTCAATACAGACATGAAAAGCTCAGCTGTTTGTGTGTTACTAGTCTAGTCAGACTGTGGTTGTCTGTAATTGCGACATGAAGATCAGATAGCATTTTATGGGCAATCAATGTAGGGATCGGGGTCTTTCCAAAGGCTTAAACTTTTTCTTGCAATCGTGCTTCAGAAGATCGGATGCTTAGCTTTGTGGTTAAATGTTACATGTCAGCTACATGAGAGGGGATAGGATTACTGTATAAGTGTACAGTAGAAATCCAGCTTGCACCACAGAGCAGGCCTTGATTTACAAAGAGTGAGGAGCAGCTTATTGGACAACTGGTGCTGGTTGCTTTCTCTGTGTGTTTTATTACAGATCTCATCTGTTCAGCCATGATTCCATCTAATTCAATTTCCCTCTAACCTTGTTTCTCCCCAGACCTGCCCCCTTTCATTCCTTCATCCTCATAATTTTTTTATTTTCGATTTCTCTCCCGCTTCTACCCCTTCTTTGCTTCAGCCAGTTCTGCAGTCAACTCCGCTTTCCACAGCTGTATCTCTCCCTCTTTCCTCCGCACCTCCCGCTCACTTCCTCCTCCTTCTCCTCCTAAATCCTTTCTTCTCCTTGCCAGTCAGCTTTATGATGTGGCGATCGATGATGTGTCCTTGACCTCGTTATGAGTCCCTATACGCTTCCCCACAGCAGGCTTTATTGACCCATAACTTCTCTACACTCCCCAAACTCCTTTTTTCCCACTTCTTCTCACATCCTCTGTCTTGCACTCATTGACAAACCTCGCTTCTTTTCTTTTGCCAAATCCCATATTTTGGCATCTTCTAGTCATTACATTGTATTCTGCCTCAGTCCCTCTCACGTCTTAACATTGTCGTCTCACTTTTTTCTTCTCACTTTCATTCATACCTCTGCTACCCAATAACCATTTGAACATTTTCTGTGAATATGGATTTCTTAAAAAGCTTTTCACATGTCTGTCTCCTTTGCTTATAACTTCAGTGTGTCTCCCATTTTTTCTTTGCTTCTTTGCCAGGGCCTACCTCTGCACAGAAAATCCTCCTTGATGTTTTCCAACCTGACTGACAAAGGCATGTTTCGTATATGTGCACTTTCTTCAATTTTGGAGGAGAAACTGCAAAATAGCCGACTATTACAGTAAGTATTATAACACTATCCTGAAATATCTATTGAATGTGGACACGCATTTATGAGTGTTAACACACACACACATGGATGATCTGGCTAAGGTCCAGTGTGGCCTATGAATTCATGCCTGATGGAGTATTAATTGAGTCTGACGGAGGACATAAAAAAAAAACCCCTTCCCCTTAATCTGACATGGCCCATTACAGTTCAGTACTGACATGGGAGCTTCACTCATCTGCACAGGAACGTGAGCTTGCGTGAATGACTGCATTTGATTGATTATGTTTTGGTATGTATGTGTGCATGTAAAGCAACTATATTGTACAAACATTTGACTATCCTGGAAGTTAGTCTGAAGTTATTTCTGGCAGAACAGAGTGAATCAAACAGAAGCATGATGGGTCTGAACTAAGAATAAACTTAACCATCTGTATCTTGCAGCTCTGAAGAAGAAGGAAAAAAAAAGAGAGTTCCTAATATAGCTTTCATTTTAGGGCAAGAACCGTGTTGCAGAGTGTGTGTGTGTGTGTGTGTGTGTGTGTGTGTGTGTGTGTCGGTGTGTGTATTGGTGTGTGTGTGTATATGCATATGAGTGAGACTTCACACGTTTCATGCTTGTGTTTTATAGCTCTGTATGAGTGTGAGACTTTCAAAACCTGCAAGATGTGTTATGTCAGCCTGTGAGAGTACTGTAGTGGTGTGTGTGTGTGTGTGTGTGTGTGTGTGTGTGTGTGTGTGTGTGTGTGTGTGTGTGTGTGTGTGTAGAATGTGTGTGTGCGTGCATGTGCAGGTTGGCTCAGTCATCAAGGTAATTAGTGTGTAAACCTCCTTGCTGTCGGTTCAAAGAGAATTAACGAGCTCTAGTTAATTAACAGTCTCCCTCTCTTCTTGTTACATGTGTCTGCATATTCAACACGTGTGTATCTGCACATCTGATTTTTCATGTGTGTGTGTGTGTGTGTGTGTGTGAGACAGAGAGAGAGAGAGAGAGAGAGAGAGAGAGAGAACATTTGGACTTGAGTGTGTTTGTGTTTGTTTATGCCCTGGTACACTCTGGTCTGCATAATGAATTGACAGGATGCGGCTTATGCATAAACCAAAACTACAAATATGGTTGTAGGACTGGAGCCACATTTCCTTTTTGCTCTCTGCTCATTCTCATTGATGTCTGACATAATCTTTGTATAGGTGGAGAGCCACTATGGTTGATTTTTTTTTATTACTTATTATTATTATTTTTTTTACAGTATATGCATAGGTGGCAAAAGTAAACATATTTACTTAAGTAGAAGTACAGATGCTTGTGTTAAAAACAGTACTGATTCAACATCTCTGCTCAGGTAAAAGTGAAAAAGTACAGGCTCTGAAATGTACTCTAAATAAGAAAGCAAATGTAGCTCTTTGGAGGAGATTTCTTTCTATTTTTGTACAAAGCTAACCAATTCTTGTGCTACATTAATATAATAATAATATTAGGACTTGAGAATACAAATATTATTGCAATCTAAATTCTAATTCTAATGAATGTACTCAGCTTGAGTCTGTTATGTGGGACACAGGCAGTGAAAGGGAATTAAAAAATAGCTCTCTCCTATGTTGGCTCATTGTACAGGGCAACTCTGCCTCCACACCTAAACACAAAAATTAGCACAGTCAGGAGTTACAGTGGGATTCGACAAGTGGGGGAAGCCTAAGATCAGTTGTTGTGTCTCCATGTGGGGAAAGGAATCACAACTTTTTATTATGATTTCCTGTAGATTTTCTTTGTGTGTAGGCTGTGATCAGCTGACCTGCGCTGCTGCTGCTCTGAGGTTTACTGCTCTGTGTGGATGAACTGAATTCAAGGTGATGTGAGCAGATGTTTCACAAGCGATCCCCTACACTGACAGTTGGGACGAAGGTTGATTTCAGTGAATAAATCTAAGCATCATCAGATATAACTTCTCTTCTTTCTCTCCTGCCCTCTTTCTTACTCTCTTTCTCCATCTCTGAATGAAGCTTTCGCTCATTCTGGGAAATACAGCTGTAAATTTAGCTAGCAGACACACTGTGTGACAAAGTGCACACAAACAGTTTGTGTGCTTGCTTATATTTGTTCACTCCCCTCGAATATCTTAAGCCTAAAGTAACAAGTCTGTTTTGAAAATGTACTGTAAGATGTAAAAAGTACAGATATTTGCACTAAAATGTAGGGAGTGAAAAAAACAAAACAAAACAAAAAACAGCTGTTGGGGAAAAGAAATACTCAAGTAAATTACCAATACATGAAAAGTCTACTTGAGTACAGTTACAAAGTATTTGCACTTCGTTACTTACCACCGCCGAATGAATGTGTAGGCCCTCTTTCATACAAACAAAGTGTGTTGTTCTAACAGTCACAGATTTCAGTCACGGTGCATGCAGGCAGAGTGAGACCACATTTAGTAAACTAAACACAGGCCCAAAAAAATGCAAAATCATCTGCCGTATTGACTGAGGTGACTTTTTAAAGCTGAAACATGATTTATAATCATCAGCCATTAAAAGAGTTGATAGCTGCTAATGTCTGAATGAGCAATTGATAAAAGTCAGAGTAATTAAATTAATGGCTATTCAGTAATTAGATTTCAGCCAAACATATTTAATTACCATAATATCTGTTTGTTTTTTGTTTTTTTTTGCCTTCTTTCATGTATTCAAAAAAACAAAACTATAAAAACAAGTGTTAAATGTAACAGACTGTTGCAGAAAAAATATTAAATTCATCGACTGAGAACTGGAAATACTAGTGTTGATGATGATCATCTTTTACACAAATCACATAATGCTGTTAGTTGGTCTGACTGCATGGCATCCAAAGTGTTGCGATAGATTACGCTTTCATCTGTCACTGCCCAACATATTGCTGCATGTTTACATTTGCTGTTGTTTGCTAAAAATATGAAACTGGATGTTCAAAAAACACATTTGTTTTCCTGTGATGTTAATATATTTCTTTTGAAAGAGGCCAAAGTCAGTTAATTCTCCGAGTAAAATGTCAGTCAAGCAGACACCAAACACCCTGTTTGTAATCGCTCCTTCCAGACACCTGAAAATTTCCTTATGTCGACTGAGGGGTGCAGCAGTGTAATTTCCCTGGCAGCTCTCCTTGAATGGTGATTTAAGCCCGAGAACATATTATATTTGATGCCATGCGTCAATATTTTTAAACTATATTTTTTTTAGGCCAGAAATTGGATTGTGTGACCCTTGTGGGATTCTGAAAGTCTCAATTAAAGACCAGATTTATGGAATTCTTTAAGAGGCTTAGCAGCTCTAGTGGGCAGAATGACCTCTTCAATGATTAGAATAACCCTGGTATTTGAACATAATATGATTAATGACTATATAATCAGTTAGAAACAAAATAATTAGTGATTAAGTATTTACTGAGTACTATGATGGTGCCCTCAAAAGTTACATACAAACATACAAATGACTGAACTAAATAGCAATCTGTTTTTGGGTTGTATATAAGCCTGTCAAAAATAGGGTTGGTGGTTCAGTCCCTTACTTCTCCACCTGCTGAAGTGGCCTTGGGCAGGATGCTGAACCCTAAGTTGCTCCTGATAGCAGGTAAGCACTTTGTATGCCAGCTCTGCTGTGACTGGTGTTGGGTGCTAAAAGTGTAAAAATGTCATATAAGTACAGATCATTCAAAATATCTGTTTTTTTTTTATTATTAAAGATTTCATCACCTTATACCAATTCTCATAATCTGACAGTTTATTTGCTATCTGAAAAATCCCAGCGCTGATAAAATGTCAGTCTAATGCTTATTACAGCTATAACTGTGTGTAATAAGTAAGTTGATATTGCACTATACTACCAGAGCACACAGTGAAAACTAATATGCTCCTGTTGACACCACATGGGTATAGTCCAGACTTCATATCCGGAATGCTGATCAGTCAAAATGACCTTTGTTTCTGCTCTTTTGTTTTGCCACCGTTTAGAAATCATGTTGTGCTAATGCAGCCAGTGAATGTGTATGTGCTCGTACTTTAAGAGTAGAGAGCATATTGGAATGAATAAGGGAATCCAATAACAGCGGGCAGATAACAATGCAAATATTATTGGAAAATAATGAGCTTGTATTGATCGCTTTAAAGCAGGCATCCTTACACTTTGCATAATTAAACTGTCATGTAAAGGTGATTTTTGTGCAGAGACACGTCGGCTTCCATGGCTTCCGTGCAGCGTGGCTCTACGGACGACATGCTTCATGATTTGCAGTTAATTTCACAGCTTGCATTTTCCTTCCCTTTCTTTACTACTGTTTCTACCATTTTAATTGCCATTTAGATTCTCTAGCTCCAGATGTCTTGTTTATTAACTGTAAGAGATTTTTTTTTACAAGCACCTTAAGTGTGAAATTTGTCGGTGAAAAAAACACACAAAAGAGAAAAAAACAAAACAAAGCACATGAATGTCGTGTTTTCTTTTAATCTCATTTGCGCAAACAAAGTTCAATTCCACTCCAACACTTCGTTTTGCTGCTTTTCTTCTGTCTTTTGTCATCATGTCAAAGAGCCCAATAAGCTAAATGAAACTAAAGTTTAGCCGAGAAACTGAGTTAATTGGTCAAATTTCTCTGATCTTAATAAACTCTCCAAGGGTTTATCAGAAAACCTTTTGAAACCTTTTGCTGTCAACTGTTAAGTTATGCATCAAAGGCAGCGGGGAGGGGAAACAGCGAAAGCATGCTGACAGAAAGCATCTCGCAGCTACTGTGCAAACAGTACAGATGGGTTAACAATTTATTTGACAATGATATATTTACACTGTTTATTTAAATATAGAAATGATCTGAAACTTTGTTCAAGCCCTTAGTGACGTAATGGAGTGACATTTCCAGTGCTAGAATGCAGTTTCTTAAGGCTATGTTGAAAAGAGAAGACGTCCCGCATACGCAGTGTCACCGTTGGGTCAAGCAGACAGGTACAGACATGTGTCAAGAGACAACGGGGAAGAGAATGACAGATGATGGATGGAACAAGTGATCAGAGGTGGAATGAGCAAAAAAAAAGAAAGTCTGTTAATCAGTATTTGTGGCAGAGTAAATATATAATAATAAAAGTAACAGACAAGAACTCTGCATGACCACAGACTGTCTGAAGTAGAAATGAAGAGCTGAGGGAGAGACGGGTGGACCGTTGTGGCATTTGCAGAATGCAGAAAATGGTTTGGAGCAGGTTGAAACTCAGCTCAGGGAGGGATGAAGCAATATGACTGGCATTTCTTCAGCTGTCTGGCCCAGTGATGTTGATGAGTCAAGGCGCCTTATTATCACAACTCGCGCTCACACACTCGCGTAGACATACACAGCTTCCACGCTGACACCGCAAATGCACACTTTAGCCACACTTGCTTGCTCACACTCACACTTGCAGGTGTGCACTTAAACACTCACACTCACACACACACACACTCACACATTTATAACTATGCAGCATGTATGTTGCAGTGGGACCACCTCTGCAGTAACAGCAATCCTCCCTTTTCCATGCCTCTGCTTTCCCCTGTTTTTTCCCCCTGCCATATTTCTCTGCTCTCTTTCACCCTTTGTTCCCTCTCTTCTTTCTTTCACTTTGTCCCCTTTCTTTTCCTCTTTCCTCTTTCATTCCCCTTATTCTGCAGTTCACCGACCCCCCCCCTTTCCCTCCCCTCTTTCTTTCTCTTCTTTCCTCTGTCTCAGTCTCTCGCTCTCCATTGCTCCCTCTAGAAGCAGGTGATGTAGAAGGGTGCTCAGCAGTATCTGACTATCAGGCCTGACTCTGTGAGAGGAATGATAATCACTGTGCTGCACTGCAGAGAGAAAAAGAAGAGAGGGAGTGAGAGAGAGAGAAAGGGAGAAGAGGGAGGGATAGGGGGTATGAGGCAGAAGAAAAAGGGGGGCAAGTGCGGCAGTAGAAATGAGGGGGCAAATTAAAGTGCGTGGGGGGATGGAGACGTGGAGGGCAAGAGAGTGGGACAAAGAGAAAGGAGCAAGAAGAAAATGAGAAATATGGGGAAAAAGGGTATGGAAGAAAGAAAGACAGGATTACAGAAATTGAGCAGAGCTTTAGTAACATGTTACCTTCTTGGTGTCACGCTCCCTCTTTCCCCTCACAAGAGCACCTTCTCTTGTTCCACTCCCCTAATCTTTTCTCTCCTGCATACACACTCACACACAATCACACTCACACTCCTCAAACAACACCACCCCTACTACCACAACAGCTTGTAGTACAACAGCCCCGCGGTATGAGGGAGAGCCTTAGCCTTGTGTCTGAGTGCCAGAGAACATTAACTGCAGCAGCGAGGTCATCTGATCGGCACTATGCGGACCCACTCGCTCCCTCTCTCCATACTCCTCTTCAGACTGCTGCAGTCTGCTGCAAGCCCTCCTGTGGCAAACGCCGGAACTACCAGCCCTGCTGACTTCTGACACGCCTGTCCCGCCTGACAGCTTTTGCTTTGAATGATGCACGTTTGTGATATGTTGAAGCTTTGTTGCCTTTAATCAATTTCTCTCAATGGCTCTATTTAGAAATAAAACCACGAGTCACTAGCTTTGACTAGTTGTTTTAAGTGTGTTGATGCCTGTGCATTGTTTGTAGGTATTTTGAGGATGAGCATTTGTGCAGAGGCAGACATGCAGAGAGACTGTTTCACTGCATGTGGATCGACTGTATCGCCATCCACCACAGCTTTATTACCATCAATCTGTCCACTCTGGCATTGTGCTTTCTCCCTTCTCTCTGTCTCCATCTGGGCTCTCCACTCTGCAGATACACATTGAAAATCATTGACTCTATTCACAGCATCGGCCCTTTGAAATGTTTATCCTTTTGTGCAGCCGTGGCTGTCTATAGGGGAAAAAACAAAACAGAAACAAAGGCTCATAGTGTGAGATGTGAAACGAGGCTTACCGGACAAATGCCCATGATTCAGATTAGCTCCTTTGTTGGTGTTTTTGCGTGTGTGCTGGTGATTTTCATCACTTTCCAGTGCTAGTCCTTAAAACAGTCATCTCTTATAATATCCATGACAGCAGTCATTGTTAAGAAAGATGCAAACAGGATGGCGGCGTACAACTGGCCTTCTGTGTGCCTGTGTGAGTAAGAGAGACCATACATATGTATGCCTGCTATTTAGATGGCATTTACTGCCAATTGTGTGCGTGTGTATATATGTGTGTGTGTGCGTATTTGGACCATTAGACTAATAGTATGCGTGTTAGGAACAGGCTTTTCCCACCCACTGCTATTGTCCATTAAGGTTGACCAGATGAAGAGTGAACAATAGCGTCTCTGTGGGGGCCAGTGTATGAAAGAGTAAAAGTGAGGATGAGGCTAAAGATACGTAGTTTTCAGCAAAAGGCCGGCAAACAAGAACACACACACACACACACACACTCTCACACACACAAACACAACCTCCTGTTGAGAGTGATTAGGAGTGCTGCTGTGAACAATAGACAGAGTCAATAAAGGACCTCAGAGATATCCGGATACAAGAGCAAGGTCTCTTTCCCCCTTCTCCCTCCACCACCTCTGCCTCCACTCACGCTCCCATTTTTTCTCTTTCACACCCTTTCACATCCTGTGCATTTTCTCCTTTTTTTGGTGCTGTGTTTTTTCTCCGTCAAACCAAACCACTCTTTCTCCTCGACTTTCTAAACTATTTCATTTGTCATTTCTCATGCAGCTTTCTCCATAACCCTCTCATTTTCTTCTTGTTGTCCCCCCCCCAGTCTCACATATACTTTGTCTCCTTTGTGATGCTCCTGTCTTTCGTGAAATGGGCGGACGGGCTGAGCTGACAGAGGCTGACACGATGGAACGCCATGGCAAACTGAAATCCATCCTGTCAGTTTAGAATCAGTGTCACTCATTTTACAAGGTTAAAGATAGCTTTGCCTAATGTGCTGTCAGATACAAACAAGCACGTACGGCGCATAGGCCTCGCCACACATAATCACAACCCACATATGCGTATGCTATTACTCTGGCGCACACAAATACAAACACACACTCACGCACGCATGCTATTCACTCCAGGCGGCCGCCACATTAATTCACCTGCATACATATAAAATAGTAAGACAGCATATTTGTATATGAGTTTTGGATCTCTCAGACTGTGTATTTGTACTTTGCGGCGACATAAATTTATTTACACAATCATATTGTGAGGACCAGCTTCCCATTTGGGAACCAAAAACAATCCCATAATTTTGATGTGAAGACATTGTTTAAGGTTAGGTTTAGGTTAATGTTACTGAATGGGTCAAACAAACAGCAGCTGCGATTAGTGTCAGAAGAAGTCCCCAGGAAACATTTAAATCAATGTAATGTCCTCCAAAGTGATTTAAACACAACTGCGTGGGTGTATGTGCATGTGCAAACCCCTTTACAGCCCTATCACCCCCGTGACAGACACAGTGCCACTGAAATGTCTTGGGGTGCCTCGCCCAACGTCTTGACAATAGTCTCAGTGTGTGTGAGTGACAGAGAGTGGCTCGGGGACACAGAGGAGGCGTTATACTGGGTAGACGACACGCACGAAGATGCACAGGCTCACACACACACAGAGGCAGACACACACGCACATTAAGGAGAGAAGACAGTGCACTCTTTCTCTCCCGCTGCACTATTTCTCATTCGCTCTCTCCCTGACGCAGAGAGACTCAATCATTCTCGTACTCTGTCTCCTTTGACGCATAGGAAAAACACAAAATAACTGCTCCCTCACTCTCTCCCTCTTTTTTTTTGTCTGTTGTGTGTGTGTGTGTGTGTGTGTGTGAGTGCAAACGTGGACTGTATAATTAATATAGCTTTCATTTTCTTTCAGCTATGAAGTATGCTTTTGGTATGCAAACAGACTTCTTGCATGTGAGCGTGAGCGTGCGTGTGATAAAGTGTGTGAGCGCATGTGCGCGTGCGTGTGTCTTCGATGCACCAGAGACCAAGTGCAAAGTTGGGCCATTAAGCGGATGGAGAAGGAAGAAGGAGAGTTAATTAGAAAGCAGGGGAGAACCCAAAGCGTCCCTATCGATAACCTCACACCACACTTCAAGCGTATATATGTACATTGGCTTAATTTTGCAATCCCCTTTGAAAATTATGGTTCAGCATTAGGGTTAAGAAATGGCTCCAGTGAAGTCATATTCAGCAGAGTTTCAGAGAGCTGAGCCTTTTACTCAGAAGTCTGCCTGATTATTATGCGACTCTTGGCATTAAAAAAATGTTTAAAAGTTAAAAATATTCCACAGCCACTTCAGCAAAGTAGTTTAGAAGCTGTTTGTATACGTGTATACTGCACTTTTAATGTGTCAGTGTAAATATATATATATATATATATATATATATATATACACGCCAGTACATTGATGTATGCGCACCTTTACTGATAGCAGAACTTTGTTAGGGTTCATTTGGGTGTATGAGGATTTATGCATAATATATCAAAATATAACATTTGTCACATTTTCTTTTTGTTCTTATTCAGCGGTTTTGTTTTTAGGCTTCAGGGCTTAACTGCAGATTATTTTCACAACTCATTAATAATTTAGTCTCATTAACCCGATAGGCTGACAGAAATTGCCATTTGTAACCAACCAACAGCCCAAACAAAATATTTAGCATATTGGCATAGAAGATTCAGAAATTCCAACCTCATTTTGTGCCTAAAAATTACATAAATGATTAATTATTGAAATTGTTGCAGTCCACAGTTCTTGCATAGTGTCCATCTGCAGTGGAAACTATGTGTCTGGAAAGTATTGATCTTTCAAGCCTCCTTTTAAGCCATGAGACAACAATCCAATTACTTTTTAAAGATTATTCAAGGAAGAAATGTATTTTTCAGCCCATTAGGGGGATTTAATCCCCTGCTTTATCTGAAAACCAATTTCATAAGACAGTAATAAAACCTATAACGTAGACAATTTTTCAGTGACTTAAGTACTACATATCCTGAAAGATCAAAGTTTGAGTGGAGCACTTTGTAGATGCAAATACACTCCCTGATCGCTACACCAGTTCAGACACTATATGTGCAATTTGGCTTCCTCACAGTCCAGGTCTCACATTCTACACAAATCCCCATATGGGAATAAGGAATGAATTATTAAACCATTCATAATGATCAGGCCATGTGTGAGTAACACCACTTTGTAAAAGTCAAATAGAGCCACCTTCTTGCAGGAGTGACTTAAAAATCAAATATATTAAAAAAAAGCAGCTTTTGTGATATTCATTTAATTCAACAATTTTAAATTCAGTGTTTGTTCATCCAGGACTACACTGTTGCTGCTGCCTTGTGGTTGAGAGCTACTAAAACTGCAACCAGGCATGATGAGCCCGCTTAGCATCTGTCTTTTAGAAAATTCAGAAAAAAGGGGAAGAAGAAGAAGAAGAAAAAAAACCTTCAGAGCGTCTTAAGGTGAAATCGTTGATTCAACATATTTTTGACGGAAGACTCCCTGCAAAGGCTCTGCTGGATTTAAAAGGGCCGCTGTCAGCAAAGGCCGGCATTAGAAAACACTCTCACACATCAAATTCTAATCAAAGCCTGGTCTTTTTAACAGCCGTGAAAGCTTTCATGTTAACACGACACCACGACCAAAGCTTTATTCACGCTTTTAAAAGAGACTGACCCAAGCATGTGTGTGTGCCTGCACCTGACAATGCACCATATCTGTGTCAACACACTCTATCCTTGCTTCTCATCTTACCGGTGATACCGTGTGTGACTCTCCTAACCATGAATAAACTGTCTGTGATCCCTGCTTACAAAGCGTGCACCTGTGTGCATCTTTGTATGCATGCAGGTAGGGATGTGTATATTTTCCAAGCCGTCTCAAGTTGTCGGCTCGGATGTGAGCATTCTTTTTATCCGGCCAATTAGAGGTTGCCATTTCATCCCATGGAAACCTGTTTGGGGCCCTAATTGGCAGACATATTTGCATGACTTTGATTTCTTTTCTCTTTTTTTTTGTGCGCTTGTTTTCAAGCTTGTGTGTACATATGTGGATGCGAGTAATGTTGAATAAAAGTGGGTTGTCTTTTTTCCCCCTTTTCCTCAAGCGCTGTTAGTTACCACCTTCATATTAGTGCTGTATTTCTGAAACAAGAAGAGAACCTGTTAAATAATGTAGGCCTGATTTGTACCTGTGCACTGCTGACCCATTAAGAACCAACTTTATGGTAATGCTGTGCTATTACCGTGCTATATTGGTAGAAAGACTTTGACTTTAAGTGTGATTTGATTCATCACGTTCAGTGCGTTTCAGTTTGAAGTGTCTGCATGCAAACATAAATCAGTGGGAGCTTACATGGAGGTAGTTCTTAATTTCCAAAGTCCAAAGGTATAGGAGTGTGTGATTACATAGCCTGTGCAAAAATGTATGTGTGTGTGTGTGTGTGTGTGTGTCAAACAGGTCCACCTTTTTTAACATCTTTGAAGGAAATGGCTATTTCTTGGGTCTTGGGTCAACTAGATCTTTTAGTCTGCGCATGAGTGCGTGCGCATGTTTAGATCGGGGGGGGGGGCGGTCTCTTGTCTTGTTTATTTCTGACATGAACAGGCAAGTGGGACTAAACAAAGATCGAACATGTACACATAGTATACACACTCACACATGCAGTGGGAGAGGTTTGAGTCAGTGGTATAATATGGAGAAATGCTGCAGGCAGAGGCATGCCCACTCAGATTTATGTAACTTTTTCATTAGGGCAGGTAAAAAAGCTCTCATCTCTCTCTCTCTCTCTCTCTCTCTCTCTCTCTCTCTCTCTCTCTCTCTCACCACACACACACACACACACACACACACACACACACACACCAAAATAGCCTGGAGAGTCTGAGCTGGAGCTGGCTTTCCTCTCAGAGTGAAGCTCCTTCCCTCCTCTCTTCTCTTCTTCTAACCCTAGACCCATATACCTCATTTCTATCTTTTTCAGTCCATCTCCTCCTTCTCTATACTTCCCCCATCAGCTTCCCACCCCTAGGCAATACCTAAGAATGCATTTTCACTCTGTAGCTTCACATCTCCCTCCACCACTCATTGAAGCATTGCCTGTTCTCCCACTCACCTTATTTCTCTTCATCTACCTACCCAAATCTCCAACACCCACCCACCCCAGAACCACCGCCACCACTATTACCCACCCTCTTTCCTAAGCCAGTGGTACTGACCAGGAATTTCTTTGCTTATCTTTCACTTATTCTCCTCCTCCTCTTCCACAGTCTTCATCTCGATCTTCCGATTTATCTATCTCCCACCAACAATTCTAAACAGATGGCTACACGTAGCCTGGAGCAAAAACATTGGCTTTGGACTACAGCGCTACCAGGGCCAGTCTTTTGCACTCATGCAAGATCTAATAAGCTGATATCCGGCGAGAAATGTGCTCTGATTCGCCAGTGGCGAAAATGCATAAACCATATTGCAGAGTGCAGATATTCACACCTTAGGCTTGTTCCTTGGTAGCATGCTTAATTTTATCCAATCCCCCAAAAAAATGAAAAGCAAAGATTAAAGCTGATTTTAACTATGGTCTAAAAACAGAGGAAAAAGAGGGAGAGGAAAATGGAGAGCGTCGTTAAGAGTCATTTGTAAAATTTAAAGAAACTATTAAGTGTTATAAAAAAAAGTTTGGAACCATTAAAAACACGTTTTAAAAAAGATGGATCCAGATGGAGAGTGATGAAAAGAGATGAAACCACTTAGGAAGAACAAAGAGATCAATCAAGAGGAAGACAGACGGAGGAAGATGTAATTGTGTGTGTATGGGAGTGGGGAGGAGGGGAGTCAGTCAGACATTGGGGATGGAGGATTGGAAAGAGACACTTTTTTTATTGGACGACTTACACAGCGCTGAGTTCTAAAGCAAATATCGCAGGCAGCTACTCTGTACAATAAAAAAAATAATTGTTCATAAGTGCATTCACAAAAAGTAGATTTTTGTCACCTCAGTTTTGTGAGTTTGTACATTTAAGTTTAGATCTGTAACCTCAGTTTATATGTGTGTCTGTCTCGGTATGTTTCCTTTTTTAAGGCTCAAAATCAGGCATCTTTCTGTATACCCTACTTTAACTCATCTGGATGTCCACTTCCATTGCTTCAAGCTTGATTGTGATTTAAAAAAAAATCTTAAGTTCAAAACCCCTTTTTCAGCATATTTTAACAAAAGCATACTGCTACCGTGTCAGTCCACTCTATATAATAGAATCAATCAGTCACATACTGTCCACTGAGCTGTCACCTGGAACATCCACTTGCAAAGTTAAACCAATTTTAAATCAAGTTGACTCACCCTCGATTGATTCAGTTTGAGTTTATTCAATCCGACTTGAATTCCACACAATCTGAATTATTTAATTTAGCTGCGCTGGGCTAAGTCCAGTTCAGTTCAATTCTAAATCCATTCAAGCCAATTTAATTCAGCTCAACTCAATACCACTTAATACACTGAAGATTCTTTTGTGTAGGTGGATAAAACCAGTCATAGGGCTACTAAGCTGTCTAGAATCCCTGTCGAGTGTGAGAAAGAGTGCTTTTGTTTCAGCGATATTGGGCAAAATTGCTCAACCCACAGACAGCCATTAAGGTAATGCTGGAAGGCAGATGAGCTGAATGCCGAGCTGTACAATGCAGAGAGGAGTCTTCAAGAAGCAAATAAAAGGAAGCATCTCAGTGAGGGGCTTGCTATGTAGGTCTTTGTGTGTGCTCAAGTGTGTGTCTGTGTCAGAGAGTTAAGGGAGAGTGTTTGCAAGCCTCTGTGGATGTGTGTGATTCTTGGAGGCAGAGTGTGCCCAGGCTTGTGCTTCCAATCCAGAGGGAATGGAAGAAGAAACTGATGTAAGAGATGGAAAACTTTCCTATCCACTTGTATGTCATCATATTCTTATCAGAATTCATTTGCTTGCAGTGAAAAGTGTGTATGCATAAGGACCTGGGTGTGTGTGTGAGTGTGTGTGTGTGTGTATGTAATTATGCGCTATTATGTACACACAGAAGTGTTTCAGTGGGCACGTCTGTGTGTGTTAAAATCATAATTCTGACAGTGTCCCTGCCTCAGCTTGCCTGCATGAGTGCATGTATCTGCTGGAAAGACATTCCCACATTCTTGCATTTCACAGAGAAGTTGAAACAAAAGCTGAAGGGAGGAGTTGTTAACACGGTAACATTATCAGCTGAACAGCCTGTCTGTATTATCTTGTGTGGTAAACAGCTGAGACAGACAAGGGACTTCTAATCACATTCCAGCTCTGGTTGACCTTGATGTGTAAGGAAACAGACAATTTGTCTCCTTTTGCCTCCCGCAACCTCCCTCCCTCTGATTCTCTCCTTGCTTCGTCTTTGTCTTACTGCACTAGGCTGCCACACATGGAAATACACATGCTGTCTTAGTGACTTTAATTCAATGAATCCTAAAAATAATCTCAACCTTTCCCATTTTCTTTTATGTTCACATTCCAATCTTGAGCCAAAAACATTTTAAAGAGCAAAGATGACCAAAACCTCACTTTAGAAATCTTCTCTTTCATCCCACCGAGGACATTTGGACCGCACCTCGTCTACACTGGCTACATTGTGAAAGCAGCATGCCAGCCCAGCAGCAGTAGCAGCTGCAGTTCTCAATCATTTTGTGTTCAGGTAGAGCACCGCTGTGCAATCTGAAAAGTTTCGGCAGCAGTCACGGCCCAATACACTCTACATAGTCCAGGAGAAAATAGCAGAAAAACAAGTGTGAAATGGCAGCTTCAAAATGAGACCAAAACAGTTATTGTGCAGATGCAGACTGCAGCGCTTTCACATTCACCATTTCTGGTGAATTTAAAACCGAATCTGGTGTTCGAGGGAAGGAGTTACGATTTGTTTGTTTGATTTGTTTGTTTCAGTTAATTTTATATGAATATTGCTGTTATAACAATAGCAAGGTTCAAACAACTGGACGGCTTTGAAGTGAATGTGAACCCCAGTGAAATGAGGCGTGGTTCTGCCCCTACATACTGTGCTACACTGCATCCAGTAAAAAGAATAAATAAAAGGTTAATAAAAGGTTAATTTGTCCAGTGGTCTTAAAAATAAGACTAAAGCAGTTATTTTTCACAATTGTAATTATTATTTAACTGAATGATGATTTTATGACTAATGAGGACCTGTTTTTAAAAAAAATCTTATCTCCTTGTTTAGGTTGCCTAAATCTAGAATCAAGACTATAAATATATGACATGTGAATGGATTTATAAAATATCTATTAAACAATTATTGTTCCATTTTTAGCTGACATTTCTGAATCTTAAATTGAAGGTGCGATGGCTGCTTTTGCATTTCAATACAACTGTGGCTCTTTGTGCAGAGAGCCCACAAAGCACTGCTGAATAACAGGTCAACAAAACTGTCAATAAAAGGAAAATTCACATGACTTGATATTTACAAATGTCAGTTTGTAAGTTTCATAAAACTAAAAAAAAGACAGCTAGAGCACCTTCAGTGCATCTTCAGACGCAGCCTACTTATGCCCACATGATCTCAATCAAGTGGAAAATCAATGTTTACAGGGTAAGCAAGTGTTCTAACTCTACAGCCAAGCATCTGAGGGGGGGTAATGGTCAAGCTTTTCTTAGTCTCCTTCCATCATTTAAACCTCTCTAACTCTGTCTCACTTCATTCTGTCTGGCTCATGTTTCCTCTCTGAAGTCTGCTGCCTCTAACCCCATCGCTGTCCCCTCCCCTCGCTCTTTACTGCCAGGTCAGCAGATCAGTTTTCAGTCTGGCTGCAATGGGTGATCCCCACTTTGGTTACCTTGTCCTTCTCACCTCTTACTTACCCCCACCTCCTCACCTCCCCGTCCACTCGCCCTTTGAGCATATGGCTGGCTGCATGGCCTGAACTCATCGTGACTTTAATAAATACCTCAGTGTGCTGGTATCATCATGACAAGGGTCACGGGATGGTTACAGTGTGTGCATTTGTGTGTGTAGCAGAGAGACGGGGAGGGGAGAGTGTGTGTGCATGTTTCCGTTTGTTTCTGGATGACAGTACCTTCACCTCTATGACCCAAATGCACGCCGCATGTTATCACAGGGGGCGTATGTGTGGATGCATTCATGTGGCATGCGTAAGCGGATGGCAGGGTGAATCTGAGTCTATGACAGACGCTCATCATATTTAATCCTGGAGGGATTTTGCTAAAATGAAAAGCTGCTTTTCAATTTTATAATCCAGTAGACCTAATCTCTACACCCGCACCCGTCCAAACAGTCCAATTAGATGGACAAGACTGGCTGGAAGAGTCCTATTCACTGAAAACTCATCTCCATTGCCATGTCCTTGCAGTACCAAAAAACTAAGGTGTCCTGTGTTGTGAGAGTCCAGCAGTGACCTTCACCAAGTGTTGCAGAAATGTGCAATGCTCAAAAAACTGCGCCGTCAACCCACCTGTTTCCACTGCAGTCTTGGCCTTGTTAACAGGGCATTGATTGGACTTATACTGAATGTGTGTGTATGTGTTTAAGATGATATGTGCCTGGTTCGATTCAGCCTTCGTGGCACAGTGCTCTCACTCGCCCCCACACACCCGCTGGGTTCAGAGAGAGAGGGAAACTGCACACTACAGTAAAAGAAGTCGCACTAGTGAAAATGCTGAGTCGATTGATTCTCAGAGGTCAGTTTGGCGCATGGAAGATGCAAGGGCACCAGAGGCAGGGTGTTTAGATTTATAGCTAGGCATATGGCAAAGAAAGCTGGAGACTGAAGGAGAGGAAGAGAGAGTGAGACTTAAAAGGAGAGGTGAGAAGAACAGAAAAGTTCAAAGTGCTCCCTAAGATTAAGTTACACTCTGCAAACAGGATGACAACCAAAGACAAGTGGAACACAATTGTTAAGTTTGATAACCTTTATTGTGGATGACTCAGGACATCAGACAGGAGGAACAGTGTTGTGATGGATTGTATATTTTATGTGTGTGTGGAGGAGTTAAAGGGTGGAACGAGGCCACTTTGCCCATATTGACTGCAGTGCCATGTGACTTCTGTGATCATTAATGTGTCCTGATGCCAACGGGTATCCTGATGACCCACATCTCAGCAGTCCACTCTCACTCTCTGGCTGCCACCCAAACTAGACCTCTCTCTCTCTCCCTCCCTTGCTATCTTTACTCACCCGCTTTCCCTGCATCTTGGAGGCATGTACTCATATCCTCTTTCTTACAATTTCTCCATTGCAGGTGGAAAACTGAAGCTGCAAGGAGTAGAGGTAGCGAGGGAAGATGAGTTTAGATACCTGGGGCCAGCCATCCAAAGCAACTGGCAGTGCATGAGAGAGGTGAAGAAGAGAGTGCTGGCAGGGTTGAGTGGGTGGAGACAAGTGTCAAGGATGATTTGCGATGTAAGGATAGCAAAAGTGAAAGGGAAAGTGGTAGTGAGACTGGCTATGATATATGGTTTGGAGACGGTGGCACTGAAAAAAGTCAGGGGGTTGAGCTGGAGGTGGCAGAGTTGAAGATGTTGAGATGTGACCAGGATGGACAAGGTTAAGAATGAGTATATCAGAGGGACAGCTCAGATTTGAGTGATTTGGAGACAGTGGAAGAGAGGCATGAGCAGAGGAGGATAGTGCATATAATGGGCAAAGGATTTGAATATGAAGCTGCCAGGCAGGAGGAAAAGAGGAAGACCACAGAGAAGATTCATGAATGTAGTGAAGGAGGACATGCAGAGAGTTGATGTGACAGAGGAGGATGCTAGGGGCAGGGTGAGATGCAGGCAGACAATCTGCTGCTGCAACCCCTAACAGAATCAGCTGAAAGAAGAAGCTTGGTATTGAATCTCAGTACTTTTCTTGTACTGACTGAAATCTGAGTGTTGCACAGTAGTGAAAGTTTGAGCTGCGTCTGGTCAAATCTGTAAACTTATTTTTTTTCCCCTGCATTAATGAAATATTTAGTAATTTAGATCATATTTCCGGTTATGCAGACTTTTTTTTTTATCCTTTTCCCCTTCATCATTTCCATTCATAAACAGATATCCTTTTTGCTCTCTCTCCTTCCTTGCTCCTCAGTGAACAATTTACATAAAAATAATCCAACACTATTAACTGAGCTGTCTTGTCATCTTTTTTCTTCTTTGATGCAATCTTGCATTTTATTCATGATGCCCACTTTTTATTACTCGCCTTTTTTCATTTATTGTTTTTTTCCCCCTCTATTTGGAGCAGCTGAGTTGGTCTGATGATGTGCTGACTTCAAATGAACATCTTTTAATATTTTCACTGACCCAGTAAAGTACCTTTGAAATGCAGAAGTTCTGCTCCATCTCGTTTACGCCATCTTTTCCCCTTCCTAACCTTCTTTAATTCTCACCCACTCCTGATCTAATTCTATTCCAATTTCTGTTGGCATCCCAAATGCTACATCTGGCACATACACACCACCTATTACTCCCGGAGTCTATCTCTCATTTGCACTCATGTATAAAATGCATATGCCTTCATGAAATAAGCAGTCCCTTAAGCAAAGTGGTAGGCACCCACAAACACAAACCTGCTCGTGCCGCCAAACTGTTTTGAGTTAACAAATTTTGACATGTAAGCGAAACGCAGTCACGCATGAGTGCCCAAAGTCTTAGCAAGCACACACACTGTGTATGAAACCACTGGGTGTCGGATATTTTGGGGGTCGGCTTGGGGTAGAGAGGGGGCTAACCTCACTGCCACATGGGAGTTAATTACCCCGTGCAATCAATAATTCATTACTCTGTCAGTTTGTGTGTCTGGGTGAGTCTCTCTGTGCTCTGGCATGTTTTGAGTGCACATAAGCATGAACACCAAACTCTCCCAGTAAGCATTTTCTTTCCCTGGGAATGGCAGATTAAGAGGATTGAATCCGTAATGGATTAACCTCTGGAGTTTGTGTGCGTATGCATATGTGTGAGTGTTTCTGTGTGTGTGTGTGTGTGTGCGCGCGCGCGTGTGTGTGTGAGAGAGACTGTGTGTGTGTGTGTGCGCGCGCGCACTCAGTGGGATCAGAGAGCCCATGTATGAACTGATTAGCCTAAGAAGCTGCTCTCCTTCCCTTCTAATGACCACATCAGCACTTTTCTCACCACGTGGAGGATAAATGTAGAGCTGTCTGTCAAGGAAATAAGATGCCGTCCCTTTAAGAAGGGTTAGCTGTCACTCAAATATCAATCGTGGGAGTACTCCCTACGGACTCCGGAGACCCTGCTGTGTCAGTGTGCATAGGATGATAGATGGCGACTGTGTCTGTGTGTTTGTGAGTGTGTATATGTGTGTGTTGGTAGAGGAGTGAGTGACCATCTCTATGCTGCATTTATTTATCAGCAGGAATTCAGCTTTTAACTGCACCTTGTGGACTGAACACTAAAGCCAGTGCATCCATTAACTATATGACTGATATTGTTTATGGAATAAACATATATGCTAAATGGAGGAACGATAACAGCTTGACAAGAGAAACAGAAACAGAAAATGACCAATTACCCTGCTGGAAGCAACTGTTCGCCCACTCCCCTCTCTGTTTTTACTCTGACTGATCTCCTCAGGGGTTCATACACATGGTGTCTCTCCCTCTCTCTCTCTCTCTCTCTCTCACACACACACACACACACACACACACACACACACACACACACACAATCATGCATTCACATACTGTTTGGCTACAGTATGGGCTTGACTTATGTGCCCTGTAGTAGATCTTGCTAAACAGAGGGCCGATGTTTGACATGGAGCGCACGCAGTTTGACAGCAGGGTACCGTGATACTGCTCATAGGCTTAGCATGCTGACACAGACACACAAGTATGCGCAAGTGTGCACACACACTGACAGCTATTTTGTTGAGATAAAATGGTGTTTAGACATCAGTGACAGTATGTTTTTACAGTATGTTAGCAAACATGAAGCCAGGAGGCTGAAGGTGGAGATCGAGAGCCACATAGTGGACCAAGAAACAAAGAGACTGACAATTTTAAGACAGTTATAAAAAGGTCAAAAGAGGGAACAGTCAAAACACTATTCTATATCCATAGTGCCTACCTGTTTGCTGTACTTGTTTCCAGTCTGGCAGCCGTATTCTGAGCACTGGTCAGATCCCAGGGACATGGCATCCGCATTACCACTGCCTCCACTACTGCTGCTACTGGAGCCCGCACTTCCCACACACCCACCACTGCCTACAAAGGTGTTAGAGGGAGGCAGCTCCTGGACTGCCTGGTGCTTTTTTCCCTCTGCCGGAGGTGAGTGAGGCTGAAGATTCACTGCGGGGAGGGGTGAGCTGGATTTGTAGTGCCGGGCCAGATCTGGGCTTGATTGGTGCCTCCTGCCACCGCCCATCCGTGGGCTTCCAGGGTCACCATCCACTGCACAGTAACGAGCTGCCAGGCGCTCACTAGCACTGCTCAAATCCTCTTCATCATCATCATTGGCATGGCGACGCAGCCCATTGACCGTGACGATACCACTGTAGAGTTGTCTGTCTGACTTCCCTCCTCCAACTCCATTGCCACTGCTTCCACTGCGTTTGTCCCGCCGAGGTTTGCGTCCACGGTCTGATCCCCCACCACGGCCAACTTGTGGTTGCGCCCCTGTGGGACCAAAGAAGTCTTCCTCGGGCTCCTTCTTGCCAGCCTCATAGCCATTCTTGCCCTGAGCACCACACTGCCGAGCAGTGACTACTAGAAGAATAACCAGGATGACTGCTGCGGCGCCTGCCAGGACACCAATTGCTACACTGAGACGCTGCTTCCCTAATGCACGCTCACTGTCTGGATCCCCTGCAATGTCTAGTGACAGTGGAGCCATAAGGCTTCGGGCCACCTGGGGAGGAAGGGAATAAGGAGACAGATAAGATGCAAATGCAGAGTAAAGAAAGAAAACGAATGCAGAGAGACAAACCATCAATAAGAAGTTCAGAACAGCGACTGTAAAAAGATGACACAGTGGGGGTGAGCCACGGAGAAACATCAAACAGCATCGTCATCTTAATTACACTGTGTTTTAGTATGAGAGATCTCCATTATTCCCAGACACATAGGGTGTCACTAAATATATAATTGCTCTTGCTTCTCAGTTGCAGCATTTCAAGTTGAGCCTGCATTTTTAACTTGTGATCTCACATCTTCTGCAGTGATAGAGAAAATACCTAGGATTATGCTGTTTAAGGTTGATTAAAAGAATAAAATGAAACTTCAGACAGTGAGGCCATGGGCAGTTAGGAGAGCAAAAGTAGGCAAAACAGTCAATAAATGTGAAAATAAATGCAAGAGACACATTATGAATACATCCTCTGAATGCAAACTCATCTACTGTCTCATCAATGAACAATGTCCCTATTGTAAATGATAGCGTAGGCGTGGATTTGTTAAGGATTTGGTATCACAATTTTTGCCATGCGAATTGGACAGTTAGACAAACGGGGGGCTACTGTAAATATGTGAGCTCTGCGAAGTCATCTTTTTTTTTTTTTACACTTAAATGTCTCGAGTTTGTTCTGTTTAGCATAATGATTTTGTTACAAGGGAAATCCATGCTAATCCATTTCAATATACAGCATATTGCACATATTTTGTCTCTGGGTTTAAGATAGATCTAACAATTATCTTCCTTTATGAACACATACTGTACAGGACTGAAGCTCAGATGTGCTCTGAGCTTGTACACTAATAAAAGGATCATTATAAGAAAGTGGGTTATGCTGAAACACAAACACAGCCATTAGTAGATATGGAGCCTTGCTCAACAGGAGACAATGAGGCTGTGGTGTTCTGGTCTGCACAACCCCGCTGATACTACAGGGTAAGCTCATGAATTTAAATACGACTAATCAATACAAACCAACTTTGTAGGTAGAATCATTATTTAGACACACTGCAAATTTAGACAGACATGAACACTCTGATAGGTATTCATACACCTACACAAGCCCTCACCGAGTGTAAGCTGTTAGTGAGACATCTCATTCAGCAATCCCGGGACCTTGTCGCAGAGCTCATACGACAATTTCTTTGACCTGTCAAGGCTAAAAACTACTGACTCATGTAATTCCTGCTGCCTGCTGCTTAAGAATGGCAGATAATAAAGTATGCAGGAATAAATGGGAGGAAGAGAAGTTAAATTTGAGTCCTCATGGTTTGAAATAGCTCAATAAAAAAAACTATAGTATAAGCTGCAGTATTTGTAATACTGCAAAAAATTCTGCTCATACAACTGCCCTGTGTAACTTGCTCATTATTTTATAAAAGGCATAAAAGGCTTACTTATACAGAGGCACACTCATTCTTTTTGTTATCCACAAGCTAAGAATAAGCTTGGCAGTGTTGTATTTCGTTGTTTTATCACCATCTATCAGGGTTAAGTTTCATTGTTTTTCAGCGAGTTGCGCTGGTTCTATTCCATTATTCTGCTTCCACTGCAGAGGGCCTCACTGCCAGGCTCCGCTCTCCCATCAGCCTCACTGTTCTTCTGCCTGCAGTATTCCTTTCCATTCTCATTCTGCTTGGTGTCTCTGGCATAGCACATCCCTGCACTGCCTGCTGTATTGTGTGTGCAGAACAAAGACAAAATCACAATGGTGTGTCATATGTACAGATCCCACTATGTGACGGTACATAAGTCTGTGTGTTTGAGTGTGCACACAAGCATATGTGACAGAGGAAAACACGAAATGGTGCAAGGTGTATGCTTGTGAATCAACTCCTGTGTGTGTGTGTGTGTGTGTGTGTGTGTGTGTGTGCATGTGAGAAGATGAGACAACCCATGTATTGTCATTCAAGTGCAGACATGCATGCTGTATGAGTGTACAGGCATACACTGGATGCCCCAAGTGTTCAGCAGTATAAGCAGCCAACTCTACCCCTACATTTGAATGCAACCTTCTGACGCATCCCAGAATCCCAGAGGAATCTTCCACTCTGCTGCATGAGCTTTGTTCCGGCTGGACTTAACATTACCATCTATCTGTTGTACTCTCCAAGGATTCAGCTATCGGCATGTCATCGCAGATACCGATGCATCCAGACAAGGAATTCTCTCCTGATCATACTACTGACCGAAGCTTGGAAAGTACCCAATCCTAGCCGGGGCTCAGTGCATTCACAGTTCAGAATAACAACAGAAAGTTTTTGCTTGGAGCACATATTTAAAAATATTTTTAAAAATCCTACATTTTTAAGATAAAAAAAAGAAAACAACTTTGATCTGGGATAAAATACAATTGGTCAAAAACGTGAAAGAATCATGCTAAAAGCCCTAATCAGTTTCACAGTTATAGCATACTTTTGATGCACCTTAAAGGTTCCCAAATGACAGCCATTTTTAAAATCTCACAACTAAATTCTTTTTCCTTCTAGCTCAAACTCTGCAGTATAATATTCCAGATAATTATCCAACACATGGCTCACCCAGTACTGTTGGATAGAAAAGACTGGGGTAATTTTCTGCCGCGGTGCTACTGCAGCAGCAGCCGTTTTCGTTCCCTAATTGCATCTGGCATCCATCCACCACTCAGTTTGACTTCATTATGAGATGGAGGTATTCTCTCTTCAATGACTTCTACTCAATTACTCCTTCAAGTTCCTCCTTACAATCACACTAAACTATGCATATTGTAATCACAGACAGCTTTTTTTTTTATCAGCTTGGATATATTACACCCTATTGTTTGATTTAAAGGCACGGTCATTTAGGCACATAGCAGTTAATTTTAGTTGCCACGGCTATTGTTTCACCACTTACCAAGTGTTCTTTTTTAATTCTCACCTCCTTGATTTCTCGATTTTTTTTCTTTCTGTGTTACATTCATAAGGTGTTGTATTTATTGGCTTGTGGTAAAGTCATTCACTCTCTTTCTGTACTCATTTGTTTGACTCTGTTTGAAAAGCTATCTGGATGCCAAATCGTCTCCACATGAGGTGAGTAAAAACTTTCAAGCTGAGAATATACAGGATGTTTTTCCCCTGCTAAAACGCAACATTTAGCTTTAAGGGTGGTTCAATACACTACAAATACAAGGATTCCGATTACTCAGAGGGCATTTTACGCACAATTTTATTGTAGTTGCTATGCAACTGTCTAAAATATCTATACTGACATAACTGAAAACTAGTTAAAGTTTACATTTCTCAGCTGGCAATCATGTCCATTCTCCAACTGTCGCTTTTTTAATCATCTTACCACCCAGAGAAGCAATACCCAACACCAAGCAGTTTGAGGTAGAGTCTGCATTGTAAAGTGTGCTCTTTACAGAACAAAAGAACTTTTCCATAGGTTAGACAGGGTGCAGAAGAACTTTTTGTGTTGTGCATGTTGACCTAATATGATCAAGTGTTTGTTTAAAGATGTTTTGCTACTTTTTTCTTGGAGCTGCATCATGTTACATGCACAGACCTGACAGCTGAGAGAAAATTTGAGAATCTGTTCCAGACCAAGTTGGGGTTGAAACCACAAGCTCAGAACAAACACTGTAACCACAAGGCCACTGAACCAAATTAATGAATTATACACCAGTACCAACTGCACACCAGAGATAAAGTTTTAGTAATAATTACCTGCCAGCATTTATAACTTAATTGAACATTTTTAAAGCATAATGGGATGCTCATTTGATTAATACGGAGGCGGAGGAGAAAGAAAGATTTCCACCAGCATAGCATAAGCTAAATTTGAACTCATACTCTTGCAGTTATTTTTGGTATCTCAGTAATGTCTTTGAGTCTAGTCAATTACCTCTGCACCTCTGTGTGGCTGTTTCAAGCCAACTCTGATATTGCTGTAAAGTCTTATGTTCCAGAAACCACACAGATTTACTCAAGAAAAAGCAGAAGAAGATTCTCTTTAGTCTCCCAGTAAACGTTATTCCTTTACAGTTTGGAGTGGTTTACTTTACCTGTCTGCCCATGTCTCTTCTGCTCACAATGTGCTTCAAAACACAACGCAGACTCCTAAACCTCATTAATATTCATGTTTATAGTCAAGAGACACGGCTCAAGTATAACTTCTATTCAAATGTATCAACATATTTCAACCAACTCTGTATTTCAGGGCCAAAACTGGGGCAGGGCCATCGCTCTCTCACTGGCTCTCTAACATACTTACCCCTAATGCTCTCTCTCTCAAACACAATCACCCCCCCCCCCACACACACACACACACACACACACACACACACACACACACACACACACACACACACACACCTAATGCTTTCAGCTCTGAGTTCAATGTACCATAAAAGAACCACTTCAGTAATAACAGTTATTTTAACCACACAGTCATTATAACAATGCATGCTGGACAAAGAACACACTACAGTAGGATCCAAACTACAAAGAAGCTGGCATTGCAGCAGCCTTCAAATGAGAACTGGGCTTCCTTATCTGGGGCAAATATAGGCACATTTCCCCCCAAATTATCTGAAAATTATACCATGCAGGCAGTAGAAACTCTGCATCTTCATTCTACAGCCAGGGCTACAATCAGTCAGTGCCAGCCCCCTCTACTGTAATGTGTCATCATTGTGGCTTTTTAAGTAGACCATCACTGTCAATATTTGCGATCATTGCTAACAGCGTGGAACAATTGAGGTTTGCATACACCAGAACGGGACAGTAGTTTTAATTATACCTTTCACTTTAAGTTCTTCAACTTTGATGTACCTCATGTTAGAAATCAATTTGCGAAAGAGTATATTAATGCATGCAGTTACCTGTGCATCCACTACTGTAGCGTTAGCCAAGCTCTCATTAATGAAGACATGAACCAGCGCAGTGGCACAGAGAGATGGGATGCCACTGTCATTGACTCTGACCACCAAACGATGTAGACCTCTGTGGCGCCGCTCCAGCGGCTCTGCCAGGGTGATCACTCCATTGGTGTGGCCAATCTCAAACAGTCGGAAGGGATTTCCTCCTACTAGGGAGTAGTGAAGGTCAGCATTTGGGCCCGTGTCTGAGTCTATGGCTGTTACAGTTTTGACAATGGTACGGGCACTGCTAGCAGGTGGAAGGAGGGTGTAGGACTCGTTGGCTGGAGAGGTGATTGAGGGGGCATTGTCATTTTCATCGGTCACAAAAAGTGAGACGGTGGCAGTAGCGGTTTTGCGAGGCTCACCTCCATCCACAGCACGGACACGGAAGGTGTAGGTGGAAAGCTTTTCACGGTCGAATGATGCAGAAGAGAAGATAGTTCCAGTGTTGTTCTCAATGGAGAACAACTCTTCATGCTCTTTCTTACCATCTTCTCCCTCCATTTTCTCTCCAGTCTTCTTCTCGTCAACTCCATCCATCTCTACAAAAAGACTAAGTTCTGCATTCTGACCTTCGTCAGCATCAGTCACAGTGACCATGCCGACTGGACTGTTAGCGAGCAGATTCTCCTTTACGTAAAATGTGAAGATTTCCTGAACAAACTTTGGTGCATTGTCATTGCGATCAGTCACCTGAACAACAACGGTCTCAGAGCCTTGTAGAGATGGGGTGCCTTTGTCCTTTGCAATAACCCGAAGTTCATATCGCTCTCGCTGTTCTCGGTCCAACACTCCGGTGGCACGGATGTCTCCATTGTCTGCATCTATGTAAAATGGTCCATTAGCAGCAGGGTCCAACGAGTATGCGATTTCAGCATTCTTGCCACTGTCTGCATCTGTAGCTACGACAGTGACTACCCTCTCACCAGGTGAGTTGTTCTCAGCAAAGTGAACCTCCACAACACTTTGGGCAAAGGTTGGGGCATGGTCATTGATATCTACAACTCTCACCATCAGTGAGCTGTTACTGGACAGACTGGGGCTGCCAGAATCTACTGCCACAATTGTTACACTGTACTCTTTTGTGGCCTCGTAGTCCAGCAAGGCAGAAGTATGTAAAAAGTACTTTTTCTTGTTCCTGTGAAAATAATTGACAAAAAAAAAATCATGAATACAATAGACATCTTACAAAGAAACGATAAAGGTCTCATTTCCAGTGCAGACAAATAATGATGTTTCTTTTTAAATTTTGCATTGAGACACTAAAGGTTACAGAAAGTTAAGTAGTCATTGTCTTATTTTTTTTTATACGGAATGTTCTTTATGCAAACTGTCACTCCTTTTTCATTTTAGAAAGACCAAGGTGATATCTTCAAAAATCTTGTGTTGTCTAGCCAACAGTAAAAAGCACACAGTGATTTGAAACAAAAAAGTGGCAGTCAATTATAAAGCTGGGACAAGAGAATGCCTTGGCTTTTTGCTTGAAAATGGACTGAAAAAATTAACCATCTGTCAAATAATTGCACTTTTAATGTCAATCAGCTCTAATATTTGCTACTTTAATAATCATTAGATTTTAAAACATCTTCCTGGATGACTGCAGTGATCTGCAAAGGGCCAGCAACACAGGAAAACTGTGATTGTGACATTTTAATTAAAACAGTGTATCAATGTGCTGAAGACCTCGTTATCGTTATTGCTTTGACAAATTTCTTTAGTCAAAGACAGCCTGGCATTCAATAAAATCACTAACCTCATTGTACAGGTGTCTTGTACTAACAGTAATATCCTCAGAAGGCTTTGTCTGTTTTCCTCACTCCCTCTATTCACTAGCTTAAGGGAACATTCTTACACAACTGACTGAAGTGCACTGACATCTGTAGTTGTCACTGCTGGAATAATATTATTTCAAAGTACAAACCCCTTGACCGTGATGAATATTAATGCTTAAAGTTTACAGATTGGAAGATGACTTCACTACTTTGTAGCTTTAGTGAATGAGTGACACTACTTGAACTAAGCTTAAGTGAAATTTGCATGTAACAACATTTGAATCCTATGTGAAAAACAGATATCTGAATGGAATCAGCTTGATGAATGTGTAGTTATTAATGTTAGAAAACACAGGGGAAAATACATTTTTATATGCTGTATATTTTTTAATCGTGTCAACTATTCACAAAGGTAGTACATGCCTGGGGGGATACCAGTGGTTGAGTTAAGAACTATGGGTGACAAATTAAAACCCCCCCACATCCAAACGCCCCCCCCCAAAACAAACAAACAAGCAAATAAACAAACAAATCTCACTAAGGTGGTGGGCCAGTGTCTGAAACTACTGGGGGATTAAACTTCATTAAAAAAAAAAAAAAAAAAAATATATATATATATATATATATATATATATATATATATATATATATATATATATATATATATATATATATATATATATTCTGGGCTGGGATCTGGTGACTATATAGGCCATATGATTCACATCATTTTTATACTCATAAAACCATTTAGTGATCCCTCGTGCCCTATGGATGAGGGCCATCAGGACAGAAATATTTCATCATATGATAAAGATGAGGACTCAGAACAACTCTGTATTGATTTTTAGAAACCCTTGCCTATAAAGGAACAAACCCTTCCAGGAACACGACCTCCATAGAGTCACAGAACCAGCAGAACCTCTGATTATAAGGATCAAGGGTTTACATTTTCCTTTGGTTTGTCACCTGTCTGTGGTTACTCGATAAGTGAATCAATCACTGTCTATAGGTGTTAGATAACTCTAAGTTACTTGTGTTCAGTGGAATTTGTAAGGTACTAGTGTCTGATGTATATGGCCCTTTTATTCATAAATAATGACCTGTCTGTTGTAAGTTATTTTTATTTCTAATTTTGAATCAGGTGCTTAATGGCACATAGACATGTAATTTGCTAATGATCTAGCTGTTTGTTAATGTTCTGTCCCCCACTTAAGTAAAGTGGTGCATCACATTGAACTTTGGTTTGAAATGCAACATTACTTCATAATTACCAAACATTACTTTGTATTTTGTGTTCCCTAAAAAAATGTTCACCATCCTTTGGTAAGGACTTATTAGGACAGAGGTTCATTATCTAACTGTGTGCCCAAGTAACTTATTATCTAGTCTTTGATTTAGTGTTATTCAGCAAACACTTAATGATAAGCACTTATCCTGGCACCTTTACTTTTAATGTTTCAGAATTTGGTGTAACTCACTGTGGTTAAATTTTGTTTGTCTTACCTGTCAAAGGCATCATCTGCAGGTAAGGGTGGGAGTGCAGTTTCACCAGCTGGCTTGAGTGTGAATGGGACATCTCCTACTACTGTGCAAGTCACAGCTCCATTCTCTCCCTGGTCTCGGTCTGACACCTGGACCAGAGCTACTGGTGTGTCCACCAGGACATTCTCTGGTACCAAAGAGGCCCCATCTCGTACAGGGATCCGGCCAATTTTTCGTATCTCTACAACAGGGACATTGTCATTTTCATCACGAACAGCCAAAACTACTGTGGTTCGGTCAGTGCGGGGAGGCTGGCCACGGTCTCTGGCCATTATTGTTAACCTCAGTTGTGCCACTTCTTCTCTATCAATCCTGTGAAGAACACTCAGCCATCCAGTTGCTTCATCCAGCCTAAGGAGTCGCCTCACAGATTCTGTGGCAGCTCCAAAGACATATTCCACCTGCCCGTTGACTCCAATGTCACGGTCTGAAGCTCTGACCTGGAGGACAGGTGTACCTGGAGGGGCGTTCTCTGCCATTTCTGCTTCATATGTAGACCTCTCAAATTGTGGGCTGTTGTCATTCACATCAGTGATGGAAACACGAAGCAGAGCTTGGGAGGAACGTGGTGGGTTCCCTCCATCTCGAACCTTGAGGACAAGCTCATATGAGTCTTTTTGCTCACGGTCTAAGGTGCCTTTCACAATGAGCTGTGGTTGTTTGTCACCATCGGGTATATCTGCCACTTGCAGTTCAAACACACTGCTTCTAGCTCCTCCCCCATTATCTCCACTTCTACCCCTCCGGTCCCCAAGCCCATCTACTCTAGTAATGGGATTTCCTCCTGCTGTGCGTCTTGATGAACTTGACCCAGCCCCACCATCCTGAATGAGCTCATAACGGTCAATGCCATTTCGCCCAAAATCTCTGTCTGTGGCAGTGGGAAGGAGGTAAAGGGTTCCAATCGGGCGATTCTCTTCAACTGAGAGCTGCAGAACAGGTGAGGGGAAGGAAGGTGTGTTGTCATTGATGTCTGTGATGACAACACGACCTTCAAATAGGTCTACCCAGCTCTGCAGTGGTCCAATCACTGACACTTCAAAGTCCAAGAAACACTCATTTTCATCAAATATCATCTGGCACTGCGGGAGTTTCTCTCTGTCGATGCGCCGTGGGCCTGTTGTCAGCTCACCTGTCACATTGTCAATCTTGAAGTACTCTGAGCCGCTCTCTAGGGCGAAGGTGACATCCCCACTGCCTGTACCTGCTGTGAGGCCAAGGTCTGAGGCTACGCTGCCAATCTTGACGTCAGGTGGACCCTCCTCCGCCACCCGGTACCGGAGAGCTGAGTCGGCACCCGGTAGCTGAGTCAGCAGCTGCAGCACTACGACCACGAGGCTGAGAGCCTGCGCCGCGGAGGAGTGCACTGCACCAAGCCTCTGCATGACTCTTTCTCTTTCTCTCGCTTCTCTCCTTCCCGCTCTGTCTGCCTTGTAGCTTGTGTCTTCTTTATTTATGTTCTGGTGTACCTCACGGCGTGGGTGTTTGGTTTATCCTTTCTTACCCTTTCTCTATCGGTCTCTGTGGACTGCTGCCTGAGGTCCGGGGAAAAGCTTCTGCACTGACTGTAGTTCACTTCACTGGCACAGGCTCCTTTCTTCTATTCTCCTCTTTAAAAAAAAAACTTCTATACAAACAGTACTCTTATCTTGCCGGGCTGTTTAAGCCACAAAGATATAAAAAAATCCATCGTGCTGCGAAAAATAAGACAAATTTATGAGAATTTGATAAATCCACTTTTCCTCACTTCTTTCTCCCCCATAAACCGGAGAGCTATCCGGACAAAGGGGCTTATCAGTTCATAATGCTATTTGTAAGTTCTTTTTTATTCCAGTCACATTCGGGACAGAGGCTTTTCTCGCGTTTTTCACAGTTAGAAACTGCAATGCAGCACCACTACACGAAAGGAAAAAAGAGGAGAGAGAAAAAAAAACACCGCTCAGGTCTCCGGATGGCGAGGAAAATTAACTCGCATCTCAGAAAAGAACAAAAATCAGTTCTAAACAAGTCTTTGGGATGCTGCCAGACTGGATCTTTTCTTACCTTCAGATCCAGCTGCGTTCTCCTCTTTTTCCCGCAGTGGAGCAACGTGCCAAGCAGTCAGATTCCTTCACGTAAGTTATGTGGAGAGGAGTGTTTTTCAATGCGACTTTCTGATAATGTAATTTCTCATAAAATAGAAAACCAGAGCCTCTCTTGGTAGGCTGAAGGGGATATCCCGATATCAGCATCAGTTTAGCATAATCCTGTGCAGCCCATGTTCGGGATGGATGTCTCGGTGATGGACCGAGTGTAGATGCGTCTTTTTCCAAGAGTCCCGCATTCTCTCTCACTCCTCCACATGCGCCTCCTCCTCTGGCTTTTTTTCCTCTCACCTGCACTGCTCGGGACTGCTGCTGCCTCCGGTCTCCAGCGATGCTGCAGTCTCTCTCTCTCTCTCTCTCTCTCTCTCTCTCTCTCTCTCTCTCTCTCTCTCCTCGCTACTGCAACATTTTCCCCGGCCGCGTAACTCGATCGCTGAGCTGTAACGGGAGAGGCAGCAAGCAGAGGCGGTGTTTGGTCGCTGTGTGTGTATGTCGGCTACTGGGGACAGACCTCACCCCCTTCCTGTCATATAGGAAGATTAAATGGCTTGGTGTCCGGGCTGCTGACAGCTCCTGGTGGGGAAATATCTTTATTCACATGCAGACAAGAGAGTCGGATAGAAATGAGAGTGATCTGGCTCCAATGCAAGTCAGTCCAGTGCCCAGTAATATTTCTGCTGGTGCAGCTCTTTTGCAGAGGCAAGTGTAGAAGGCTTCATTCATCCTTTTCCGAAAGAAGCAGAAATTGACACAGCCTTTGTGCTCTCACGTAATGGGAAATGATTGTAATATTTACAATACTGTAAAGGCTAGTTGCGCGGCTTGTGCAAACTGCAGCCTATAGTTCCCTTCCACAAAGCACTACCGCAACCAATGCCCTATTATTATGAGGTGCGAAAAAATAAATCCATAAATATTAAATAGACTTATAAATAAAAAAAAAAGTGATAAACATGCTGTCTACTACTTTTTGTGATTTGTTTTTACCACAATTTCTAATTAAAAAAAAAAAAGATCAGCGATGTTTCGGTTGTTTCTTTATTGGTATTCAGCACCTCTTACATAGTATACTCACAAAACGTGCACACACTGGTGTGAAGATGTTGTCTCAGCGGAGCGACCTGCTCGGTGAGAAGCGCAATGCAGCATCGGTCGACTGCCTACTGAAACACTACCGGGATTTCCACGTTGCTGCTCTACTACATCACCCTTGCATTTCTAATTTCCAAGCTAGTCAGGCCGTTTGTTACAGGGCCAACCATACCCCCCCGTCCCCCCCCCCGGCCTGGAAGCAGGGAGTTCCCTTTAACATAACATTATTGACGAAGTGCGCCCTGTGCACCAGCCATTAGAGAACAGTTTATTGCTGACAGAGAGTAAACAAAGACTGACAAACGGCAGAGTGCAGTGACATGTTTCCGTTTCTACACCGCTCTCCCACGGACTTTTCTTCTCCCTCTCGGTTTCTCCCTCTCTTTCCCTCAGCTTAACCAGGAACTGCGGGTGTGTAAGTGCTTATGGGCCAATGTGCTTAACATTCTGAGGCATGGACGCTCGCCCGCCTCCAGCGCACTCACGCCCTCTATTGTCTGCCCCACGTGCGCGTTTGTTTCCTTCGAAATTAATCCTGGAATTCGCCATGTGGTTTGTGCACGCGCGCATTAGCGCGCGTATTAATTTTGGGGAAGAAATGAGAGAAAGAAATAAACAGGCAATTAGAAATAGAAATGAATGTGCACGCCTGCTTTGTGTGAATTGTTCGGCTGCTCCGGTCAGGTTAGTTCATTTTTGCTTCAGCTGATTTAAGAAATTTAAGTCTCATTTGACCTAATAAAAAATCATCTAATAAAAATACGCTGATCCGAGCATGCTGTTATATCCAACCCATTAAGATATAATTGAGCATGAATCCTCTTTCATCAGCAAATGAGCTGCACTTTCAATTTGCATATTGAATGAAAAGTGACCTGTGGTGTGTGTGTGCGCACTTGTGTGTGTGTGCACTCGTGTGCGGTCTAGTTAAACACAGGATGCTTTTTGGAAAATCGCAGTGTGTGCTGCCATGGTTTTTAGCCTAAAGGCTTAATCTACAGTTTGTATCACCACAGCAGCAGTCAACAGCTTTACATCATATTGCAATAACTACACAGAGAAAGAAGGTAATATTAAATCATTCCACAGCATTGATCAAAAGCGATATTCACCTGAAGTATCATGGAACATGTTTCCTAGATGTCCTCTAGGCAGACAGATAACGGTTTCAGCACCATCTTATTTAAGAGAATGCGACTTATAATCCATTTCATTCAAATTTGTGTGAGCATAATGTTACATTAACAGCATGGAGAACAAACTACACACATTCTGCTCAGCACAAACTCAGTCAGCCCATACAAGGTGTGTTATATCTGCTGTAAAGTCATTATATACCTTTTATTTAAATTTTTTTCCCCCACTCAGTGTCCTCCTTTTTCTACTCAAACTACATCATAAATGAGATTTGTTAATTGTTTATTGATTGCTGTCTCTTTTATGTTTTGGTAGAAGCACAAAGATGAACACCATTTCCAGTCTATTTGTGACACATTAGGTTGTTTGAGCATATCTTTGAATCACAATGTTCCCATCCAAGACTGCAGCAAAAGGCTGAGTGACTACAAACCCATCACGCTAACCTCCGTGATCATAAAGCCCTTTATAAACCTGAATCATCTTCGCAGACCACCTACTTGACATCCTGCAGTCCACCTCCTACACAGAACACAAGCTACAAGCTCAAGAATACATTTATTGATTCTTCCTGGTGGTGGATTTCAGTTCAGCATTTGCTATTTGATCCATTAACTGCTTCTCAATGCCTGCTTCCACCTGCTACAAGATCAGCAGGTTTCTGATTGGTAGGAGAATGCAAACAAAGCTGCAGAATATTCCATTAGATGTGTACACTTCCCATTGCTCTCTTCTGATGACAATCCTTTTGATCCTTTTCAAACATCTTGAGTTTGTATATAACTAAAGCGTTAGATGCCTCATTTGGGATTTTATGCTGAGTTTGCAAACTGGTAAGCTTACCAGCAACCTTAACAAACTTAAATTAAGCACTCTCAGAACAGTGGAAATGAGGGTAGTGGTAGGGGCTCCATGCCTACCAGACGTGAAACTGCAAGGGAAATAATGGCTTTTAAACTCATATCAACCGCACTCCAAACTAAAATGGAAAGCAAGGAATACTCTACTGTATGAAAGGCCAAGTGGATAATTAATTTCTTGAGGAAGTGTAGGAAAATCAATTTGTGAAAGCAGCTGGTAACTCAGTACTAGTGTTCTGTCCTAACCATTTATGCCTTTCTGGAATGGGTGTGCCACCAATGATGACTTTTTTTTTTTTTGCATAAAATAAAGGACATTAACTCAACGGCATAAACGTTTAGTGAAATACAAGTGTTTTTTCTCATAGGCCAAAAAATAAATAAAATAAGGCATTACAGGTGTAGAATGTAAGAAGTGGAATGAAGACTGTGATTGGAGCCAAGAATAGTTTTAATAGGTGAAACAAGAGTAAAGCACAATCAGTCCCACTAACTGCGACCACAATTTGAATTGCTTTCCTTATACCTTTGTAACACATGCCGTCAGTATATAAATGGCAGACTAAAGTGAACTCACTGGCTACTCTAATAAGTTTATTATGTAATAGTTACAGTTGTAAGAAATTGCCGGGTGAGAGCAGAAAAAATAAACACAAAGACCTCTTAATGTGAGATATTCTCCGTTCCTTTGAAAAAGCATCAGCACTCTCTCACTCTCCTTAATATAAATTACCCTGCTGAAGCAGACCATCAAACTGAAAAGGCAGGCATTTTATGACCCGAGAGAGAGAGAGAAGATGGGACATCATGGTGCCTCTTATCAGGAGTAAATTCAAGCACAATAGGAGGGTAAAGCTGCACCCCTGACATCATCAGCACTTGAACTCAACAATCTTACATTTCCAACTTACATAGAACGTCGTAGAACAATTAAATACTGTTCAAAATAGCAAACCCCACCTATGAATAACTATACCTAAAAGCACCCTCTCACCTCATCTTAAACCTGTCCAGATAACAGATAAACCTCCCAAACCAGGTTAAAAGCCAGGCTCTGGCATAGTAATAAATTTAACAGCCTGGAAACATGACCGTGTGATGACTCTTTGGAACAAGACCGAACGAAGAAAATAAGAAACACATTCATTCTAAAGACTGAAATACACCTCACTTCAGAACAGACATAATCATAACTGAAATACATTCATTGATCCCCTTTAGTAAAGTAACATTTAATCCATAAAGGTATTACCTTTCTTATTGTTTCTTTTTGGTTGTATGCTTCAATATGTCAGAAGTATGTTTTCTCTTGTAACTGAATTTAAGTGTATTGCTAAGTTAAAATCAGGTGTATCATCTTAGAAAGAAACTTGTGGCATTCAGTGTCAGAAGAATCCTAATGGTATGTAGAGTCTAAATATATTCTTACTGAGAAAGTTTAAACCATGCTGGATTTCTTTTGCAGCTGCATTAAAACTCCCCACAGAAGACAATTCTTTAGGGGGGTTTGTCCAAAGATCATCACATTGACACCTCCCGCGATAAACATATTTCTGACTGGTTAGATATGTTTTTGAATTTGCCTAAAAAAACAAAACAAAAACAAAAACAAACAAACATTGTGCATTCAACTTTGAGTTCCTTTGTGTAACAACAGCTAGAAGGTGTCCAGTGCTGACCTTGAGCCTCCATCAAGATGCTGAACAGTATCATGATTCTGTTTCACCACAGCTCAGCACCCATCTTAGATCCAAGTAGTGGTTAGTAATTTAGTTGTACATTTGACTTTGCCAATGTCCAATTCTCCAAAGCGCATGAAAAGCACAGATACAGAGGAGGCAGGAGAATGACTCTGTCCTTCACCGTGTACAATATCATAACACAGGACATTGAGGAGCTTGTGCACTCCTTTTTATGATGTGCTGGAGAGGGAGCATCAAGATTGGTAAAGCTAAATAGCTCAATAAGCCAGTCAAGAAAGCAAGCTGTGTTGTAGGATGAGCCCATATTGTCTGGAGGTAGTCTGTGAGAGTGGGATGAGTACAAGGACTGACTCAGTCTTGCATGACCTTCATCCTCTTTATCATGACGAGAGAGAGAGCCAATAAACCAGCACCATCAGCACTGATGTGGGACTTCAGCCTCTGTCACCATTCTCTGACTCCTATCATGGATCATGGCTTGTATGGACAGTATACTTTGCTGCTGTGTTGCATGTCTACAGTGTTTAATATTTTAGACATCTGATGTGCAGTGTGTGAAAAATATTTAATGAAGGAATCTACAAAAGTGACAGATGTCCTTCTATATGAAATATTGCAGCTCAGCTCACCCATATGTGTATTGGACTACTCCTAGAATAAAATGTTTCTGCTTGTTAGTATGTTGCCATAGTTACAAATCTCCGGATGCAAGAAATATGCTCTATTAAACTGGACTCTGGAATAACTTAGTCACAACTGAAAACACTGCTACTGGTGGGCTGTATTAGATGAAATGCCAATTAGTAGCTTTTGTCAGCAAGGTCTCGTAATCAACGGTTTGATGTCTTTTCAAAGCAGCTTGAAACAGCTGCAGTAACAGACCTCTGAAGAGACCCAATCATTCACATTCTAACTGCGAGAGTGTCAGTCAAAGAACTATTTTAATATTGAATAAGTCAAGGGTAAGGAGTCTGACAAAGAGGAACAGCAATTACAAGGTGAAATGATCTAACAGGGAAACTACACATTCTGCAAATTTTCCTTCAGCCTACAGTTATAATTCCAACAAATGCGTTATTTGTTATATTTGAACACTTTGTAAAAATCTTTTTTGTTTAAAGCGTCTATCTGAATTTTGTCTTCATGTCCTGTGATTGCTAGTTTGTGTGTTGATGTCCCACAGCTATGAGCTATAAATTATTTTCCACATGCTGGGAACAAGTAATGTTCTAATAAACTAGCAAAGATCAAACCCCTGCCTCTGTCTGCTTGTCCTTTGCTCTCTGTCTCAGTCAGTGTGATATGAGAAACTTGTGTTCATGCAAAAAAAAAAGACTAATTATTAGGGGTTGTGTCTAATTAGCTGCAGTATATATATATATATATATATATATATATATATATATATATATATATATATATATATATATATATATATATATGTATGTATGTATGTATATGTGTGTGCGTGTGTGTATATATATATATATATATATATATATATATATATATATATATATGTGCCTCTTTTTTTTAATCTGAAAAGTGGGTCTCTTTTTATTCAAGAACCCATTTACGGAATCCCAGTGATCTATACTATATGTTGCACTACAATATCATATTTGATTTTTATTCTAATACTTATATCTGATGAAACTGATTTTTTTCACTACTGAATCAGCTTTGATTGTACTGACCTCAGCACTGGGCTTCTCCTTACAGGCAGCGGGATCTATCATTATTCTTATACCCCTGTTAGTGCTTTGTGCACAGGCATACTTGGCTCAGAAGTTCAAATTCCCCTGGGTTGTTTTTATTATCCTAGGGGTATTTTCTGTTATTTTCCATTTTTATAGTTGGTAGTCATAGATGTTGTTGAACAGCTGTTTTCAGCCAGTGCATATAATTTATTGCAGATAATAAATGCAGCTTGTAGTTTGCTTGAAGTTCTGTGCTGAGGGTGCCTAGAAAAACAGAGGGAGATGTAGGAGTGTGTTTGGGGTAGTTTGCCCTCTCTGCTAGGATGATAAAATGCACTCAAACATGTCTGAATAGAAAGGTTTAGGACTTGTGACTGTGAGAAGCCTTTGCCATTATTTTAAATTTTAATGTTTTAAAGCTTCCCAGAAAAGATACTAGTGGTAAATTAGCTTTTGCACAGAGTCGGAAGTACAGTACTTGACTATGCTAGATGCAGTGCTAAAACTGAGCAATTTTACAAAATTCCAAAGAAGTCAAGAAGAAACTGATTCTGAAGGAACCATCCTCAGTCTCAAAGGACCGTCAGAGGTTTACTGATGGGTGAGTAACCCGGTTTGCTTGGCTAGTAGCAAAAAATGTCATCATCTTATATTTGTTCCCCATAATCAGGATTACAGTGAGAAGACGTGGCAAAGAAGTGACATGCTTACACCATTGGTTGACCAAAGGTCAGTCCTCTATGACATATTTTGTATTTTACAGTCTTTTCTGACTAGATTGAGTGTGTGACTCTAACCAGTGCAATCCTTTATTTATACACTCAGGGGTTGTATGCTACAGAGGTGGAACTCTTCCTGGGTTCTCAGACCTGGAGGTAATGAGCACACCTGTTCCTGCTCACCTTGTCTGCTGTCACTACTTAAGGTGGTGGTTTTCCTTCAGTCATCGCTGGCTCATTGAACTAAAAACAGTTAGTGGAGCTGGCTCCCATGTTCATTGTCTTGCTCTGTTTTCCATCCATGAGTTACTTGCCTTGCTGTTTCCCTCTGTGCAGAAATTCTGGAGGTCGGAGTAAGAGAGACTTTGTTCTCTGAGAGATTCTGTGGAGGAAGAAACTGTGGAGCTGCCTGTCTGTTTTGGAAACTGGAAACCTACTGGAAACGTCTGCCAAAAAACCCATGAACTGTTATTGTAAATAAACTTGCTTAATGTTTTCCCGGAGTCCTGCATTTGAGTCCAGCCGTTTGATGGCCATGACAGTTACGAGCACCCCTTTTACTTATTCTTAAAATATTATCAAACAGCTTTCCCGTGGTCCTGAGTATTCATTCCTTTGTTACATCTACAAATAAAAGTAAGATATTCATTCAGCCATTTTATGTTTGCAACCCTGTATTTCTTTTAACACTGTTACTATAAATGGAAGAAAATATATGCATGTATTTATGGATGGATGGACAAAAAAAAAGTATTGTATTTTTCAAATAAATATTTGAAAAATACTGAAATTACTAAAAAATAAATAAATATTGAAGTCGAGCAAAGCAGATTTCAAAAGTTGCTTAGGTTAATATAAATGAAGCCTTACCTGAAACTGAATAAGTATTCAGCATGAGGGTGACTAACTTAATGGTCGAGAACTTTTAAAATTGATTTTTCAGGTTCCAGAGTATTGGTAACCAAGCATAGAACACTAAAAACTAAAATAAAGTGTACTTTTGATGCCTGAGCTGGACAAATCAAAGTTCTTGATGGTTTATTTTTAGTCCTAAATACACGACCTTCTGAAAAACCTTCAGAATTGTTGCCACAGCTGAGGTTTGAAATATTTGGCACTTCCGAATATTTAAAGTATCTTTGTCCAGAGCCTATCCCAGGAATGAGCAGCAGCGGACAAAAATCCAATCCTTTCTTTGCTGCACTGTGTATTGTCCCTCTCTGAGGTTGCTATGCTGTTCTTTTTGGTGACATCTGGACTCTACAATACAAGCGTTTGACTGCATATGACAGTTGGAATTACAGTGTGTAAAGGAAAAACTAGTTACACACGGTTAGTGACTCTGTTCTGACACCCGGGTTGACAAAATTTGCTAAGCTGCTTAGTGTTATTTCTTTTCCTTTCTTTTTTTTATGATTAGAAAAGATCAGTGTATATAACATTCAGAGAGCAAAGCCATGCTGATTGTCACTTGTTCAAAATGACAAGTGGAGCCCGTGGAAGGTTACATTAATTCTACGAGGAACCTGATGACAGGTCAAACTAAAGCTGACATATCACAGGCTTTGTTCTGCGGTGTGTATTCAGCTAGGGAAGCGTCAGTCTGTAACACATGTATAAACACGAGCATAGGACACAAGCATATGAACAATTTAACCTTTTTAGCATATTTATTTTATACAAAGGCCTCTATTATTCTGGTCAGGAAGCTTGTAAAAAATATGTATGCTGAATTTCGGAGGCTACAGCTGTTAGACCGGTGTGTCAGACATATTTGCTCAGCATTTAGGAAGCTTATTGTAAGCATCAGCTTGTACTTAATATAAGAGTTGCCCTGTAATAAATGAATAGGGCTGAGATCAGACCTGTCGGGATGCTCTTTATTAAAGGCTTTGCGGCTTTTCAGCAATGTTTATTTATAAAAATTGAGTTGGTATAAGCATCGCTGACATTCACAGGTGGCGATGCAGTGTGTTGTTTTTTACACTTTGTTTTGACCCAACTGGGTGCATCTGTACACTGCTGGTAAGCAGGAGTGGGGATGTAATTATTTTTATCATTTACATGATTGATGTCTGACACGGCTCTTTAAAAATTAAGAATGTTCTGTTTGCGCTTTAATTAAAAGTGAAAGTTTAATTGCAGTTGCAGTTACTGATAATTGAAGAACTTTGTGAGATGCTGTGAAGTTACTGTTTTAATCTCTACCAAAGATGGTTTCTTGTTAACAATAGCAACCCTTGGTTATGGCTGCAAAAATAAGACTTTAAGTAAGATCCTGAAGCATTAGAATCCTTTCAGATCATACAATAACCTGTATTAGCAAACAGTGGCTTATTTACACATCCAGTATTTACAAAGCAACATTAGTGATGGCTTGGAAATTAGCTTATAATTGCTTTTGTGTATCCAGTACTTTAGTAGAGTCTATGATATTTGGTTTTTGCACTCTTTGTGCACAGAAGCACTGAAAATAAAGCATACAGTCAACAGATACTGTCACAAAACTAATCAGCTGACATAATGCATAGAGCCATTGTTTGTGTTGTTTTTGTGCAGATAAACTAGTTTTAGGAAACATGATGAATGCATTAAAACTATTGGTGTAAACATTTTACAATGTGCTGCATATGCGCAAGTAGAAGCTCAGCAGATGTAATGTTACTGGTTAGATCTTTCTTCTCCTCCACATATCGAAAATTGGGTTACTTCAGATTTTTCGAATGCATTCTACAAGATACTCCAAGTGCTTGTCAATAAATACTTATTGAACTGTCTATCACTCTCCAGTCATTTTACACGTTTGAAGTCATATCCTTGGGAAAGTTCAATATTCACTCTCCTTTTAGTCTGCCACCAATACTCATATCTGTCAACCACCCAGTCTCAACAGTCTACAAGATGTTTGATGCTGTGTAGGTAGTGTATAGTGTGCTTTAATGCTTTTCAGTTGAAAACAACTGTTTGCTGCAGCTTAAATAAAGCTATTAGAGAAAACTGGAACAGGCGAGTCACAAACAGTGACCTAAAATCTGCCACGGAGCTCTGCAGAGCTGAAGGGACTGCAGAGTCATTGAAGAGACCGTGCTCACAGGAGGAGTCAAACATGCTGATTATGTGAACATATTTATTTCTCTGTTTAAAAAAAAAAGAAAAGATAATTTTTGATTTGCCACTCATAGCCTTCAGCTCTCAGGCTCTTTGTCTGTGGGACCAGGAGACAGACACCCTCTCTTCTTTATGAGGCTTGAAACTTTCCTTATAGTTAGGGCTGGATCAGGTGACCCTGAACCCTCCCTTAGTTACGTTGCAATAGGCTTTGGGCTGCTGGGGGTTTCCCATGATGCACTGAGTATTTCTTTTTTACTCACCTCATGTTTATACACCACTCTGCTTAATCTCTGGCTTTCTTCCACGGCCTGTCTTTTGTCCTGTCTCCCCCCACCCGGTCACTGCAGATGACTGCCCATTCTTGAGCCTGGTTCTGCTGGAGGTTTGATTCTGTTAAAATGGAGTTTTTCCTTCCCACTGTCTCCAAGTGCTTGCTTGTAGGGGGTCATTTTGACTGTTGGATTTTCTCTGTAATTATTGTAGGGTCTTTACCTTACAATATGAAATGCCTTTAGGTGACTGTTTGTGGGTATTTGGCACTATATAAATAAAATTGTATTGAATTGAATAAAGTTCTGTATAAGCAGTTTGTGTTTGGCTGGGGACTTCTGTTGGACTTGGTCTACTCAGTCACATTTGCGCTCCTTGATTTTTTTACTATCCCTTTGCTATCCACTATAAACATTCACAAAGTGTCTAAATAATACAAATGTCAAGTGAGAAAAAAAACTTTATCATATTTATTTGCTTTCAAAGGGCTGAATAATTTCTGCTTTTCTATGTGTTTGCTGAGAAATAATTTTCTGCTTTTCAATACTTAATTCTTAAGAAAATAATCCTTTAGAAATATCCTTCTTCATAATTTTATCCACGGTAGACATAGCTCACTTATGGCTTCTGAGAAACACACAGAAACCCCCCCATCAGAAATATTCATTATTTCATTGCTACATAACTACATTATGATTTTGACTCATTGCAGCATGCTGCTTAGTTGATCTGCGAAAAAGACTGTGACATTGCAGAGAATAAATCTGAGACGTGACCTTAAACTGAAAAAGTCTGAGCAATTTTCACCTCTGCACGCACTCACACATGCGCACGTCCACCCACACACACAAATTCCAGTCATGCATACAAAGCAAACTTACTTTTAAATAGTGATACAATCCTCTTAATGTCTGGCCTTCTTTTCTTTTCTTTTCTTTTCTTTTCTTTTCTTTTCTTTTCTTTTCTTTTCTTTTCTTTTCTTTTCTTTTCTTTTCTTTTCACTATAACTCTCTGTCACTCTGTTAACTTAAGCCAAACACATGTCCACAAGTGCATGTGCATGTTAATGCACACTTACCACTTTTTTATTTCCTACCTGTCAGGTCTAGAAGAAGTACAGATAAATCATGACTATAAACACACCTTTGTGCCTCATTGGAAAAAATTATAAAACAAATCCCTGTTGATCTACTACAGTGGCCATTTGCATTGTTAATGCACCGAAATTCAGCCAGCATTGCTGCAGTGGAAAGCAAAAAGAGGCATTCATAATGCCAAGGGTAAAACAACATTTTTCAGCATTCCCAGAAAACATGGGCTGAGTCATTGTCTTTTGTCCTGTATCTGCATGTGCACATTGTCAGAATTACAACTTTGATGTGGTTTTGAGAGTGAGAAACTGTACAATGCATTTCATTTAACATTTATTAATAAAACATATTAAGCATAAAACACAAGAAATCTATCATCATGCACCACTACCAGCGTAAGCCTGTTTTTTAAGGTTGAACAAGTTTACTGCTTCAAAATGTGTTTTATATTGAAAAAAATATCAATAATTTCTCTTTTTTTTAAACTTACATCACTAGTAATAATAAAACTGACATTTAAATAAGGTGTATGAGATTAAACATGTCTCAACTCTTCTTTTTTAATCAGGTTAAGAATATTAATATAAAAGGCTTATGATGAGTATTAAGTTTCTAACTTTGCGATTGACTTTCTCAACACCATATGACACACACACACACACACACACACACAGACACACACACACACACACACAACCCCTATATAATATCTCATGAATTTGACAATGATAATTCAATCCAAGCCATGGCAGCCTCAGTCTTAAACTCTCAATTCCGGTGTTGAATAGCTTTCCCAGCAGCACCCCTGGAACGTCATCAGCTTTGGAAATGCTGACAGGCTAAAAAAGCAGCTGAGTCATTCTTAATGAAGATCAGGAAGCTTTTCCTCCTTTTCCTCCATCGTCAGAATAACAAGCATGCTGGCACAGACAGCATAGGCTTACCCCAATGGAAATTTACTGCTACAGCACTAGCTGTCAAAAAGTTACAGAGCGTAGGCAAATAAAAGACAGAACCAGAACAAATTTTTACTCTCCACACTTCACCTTTATTTGTCATAACAGGTTTTTTCCCTCTGCGGATGTCATTGTGTGATTTGCAAATCTCTCCTGAGTTTTGTTGACTCAGAACATTGAGGATGGCTGTGGAGTGACCGGTACAGTGAGACAAATAAAAGAAGTGGATCTCTATCAATGAACCATCATAAGGCAGAGAATCTTTTCTAGCAACAACAAACAAAAACATAGTTTATTGACACTGCAATCCTTTCAGGCATGAGGAATGTACTTAGCTTTAAATATGATACATTGTCATGGAACATCCTTACAGTTTACCCTCTGATATTTTGACACTGTGTACACCAAAGTGTTTGTCACGGATGCAGCCATGGATGGAGCTTAAACTGAGTGCCACTGTCAAGCAGCTTACATAAATCATGGACAATGTTTTGAAAAGAGAAGCCGATGGAGTAACGGAGTTGTCTATGAATGTAGATCATGATGAAAAATTGTGCTCTCTTTTATGGCAGCGGTTGATACACTTGCCCTTGAGATGGTTGAAAATGCTTTTGATTTGATTTCATTCTGATAAATACTTGTAAAAAAAAAAAAAAAAGTAACTGCGCGGTTGTCAACCAGTAAGTGAAATTCAGTGCAGCTGTTGAGTAAGTAGGCTTTGGTGTCAGACTTTATAAACCAGCGTGAGTGACTCCTTTTTTGCGCTCTTCTTTTTTTTCTCTGCGCGGGAAAACGGATGGCATAACATGTGACACCGCAGTCAGAGGCACAATAACAAACATTAGCTTTACAGTGTATGAAATTAAAGATGGGAGTGACATGCTAGAAAAAAACCATCAGCTTGTCTGATAAAGAGGTAAAGCGAAGTGTCAGCGGTTGAAGGGAACAGATTAAGTAATGTAATGAGTGTGCTGTAATCTTGGCAGTGTTGATCTCATTATTTGTTTATTTCTCCCCACACCTGCCTAGACACGCCGTTCCACAATGTTTCCCCTCTTCATTAGAGGAGCTACTGCTGCGCACTAATGCATGTACTCGGCTGATGTTCATGTCCTGGGTGTTTGTATCTGTTTGTGTGTGTCTGTGTATAACTCAGTGTCTCCATATGTGTGTGGACACGCTGGCATATTTTAATTTTTTTTTTCTTTTCTGATTAAACTGCTGCAGTGATGCGATACCTCCTGTGTCTCTGAAAGCTCCTCCTGCCTTTGACCTTTATGTCGACGCTGCGCGCACACTCATGCATCACACGCGCACATGTTCACACAAGCCGGTGATGGATGGTGTTATTACCTGAAACTTTTAAGGGGCAGCGAAGTGCTTAAGAGAACAAACATATCTGACTGTTGTGCTTTATCTCAAGACTCAGATACGCACAGCACAGACAGAGACACACAGCGATACGCACATATTCAACATATATAATCTTTCTTGAAGACATAAGTATGTTCTCATCAAAATTTGTTTTCAGCTCTTTTTTTCTTTTTTTGCACGTGCTCTTTCACCTGTGAAAATTATTCATTAATAATTTATTGAGACTCACACAAGCCACCCATGCTCGAGAAGCTGAATTAAGCTTCGCATTTCTAACACAGCATTAAGTACAGATCACCACACACACACACACACACACACACACACACACACACACACACACACACACACACACACACACACATATATATGTAAGCATTTTTAAAATATTTATTGTGCCAGCTTGGATCTGCATTAGGGCATTTTCACACTCTGGATGACCTTCCTTTGTTTCCTGATGGAATAACTAAAACACCACTGAAGAAAAAAAAGCACTTTGTGTAGGCTGAACATACTCTTTCTAAAAGTGATGATTCACAATGTATATCCTTTTGCTGATGGTCCAAATGTCACACCGGCCCTGGTAATAAAGACATATTGTTTTCATCCATCTCTCTTTCTTATTTTCCCCCACTGTCTTCCCCTTGCGTCTTCCTTCTGTCTACCCATCTCCCCTTTTGCCGATTACTTTGCACCATTAATATTTCATGTGTAATGTGGCTCTTTTGGATCGCGTGAGCATGTGTATGTGCCCCCGTGAGCTCGCGTTTGTGTGCGTGCGTGTGCATACACACGTACGTGTGTCTACATCAACATACGTCCGTGTGTGCGAGCATATCTGTGTTTGTGTGTTTGCGCTGCAGTATCAAATTCTGCTCGCACAGCTGTCGGCCAGTCTCAGCCTGGTTGTGATCTGTCTGTCTACCTCTCAACCTTCAACCCCTCCTTCTGTTTCACTTTCTTCCTTCCTTTCTTCACTTTTTTTTCTCTTTCATTCTCCATCCCTCTGTTGATCTCTGTATCTTTTTCACTGCTTTGCTAGTTTTTTCTCCTGCAGCACCTTGCTGCCTATCTCCCTCAACATCCTCTTCATCCCTCCCTCTGAGCCACAACAATCCCCCCCCCTTTTTTTTATTTTTTATCTTGCATTACTTTCAATCTGCCTGGCTCTGGTTATTTTCACCTTTCAGATGTTCTTTCTAAAATACTTCATCGATTTTCTTCTTTTTTTTTGAATGGTAGCTTTTACTTGAGACATACAGAGTTTGTCAAAACAAGTTGAAAATGTGGTTGAGAAATGATGAATGAGATGAATGAAAGAGAAGAGCCTTGAACTGGTGTCACATTCTTTCAATGACTGAGGCAGTTGCGGCAATCAAGCAGCAACCTCATGCTGTAAAAGAATGATATGGAGGGTTTTTTTTTTTTTTTTTTTGGCATTTTTGAGTTGATCAGTGTTATGTGCAAAGTTCTTCCTGGAAAATACTGCTACAACTCAGGAAAGTTCAGAGCTGGGAATTAATTTCTGTTGCCTGTCATAAAGTCTCTTTAAATGTCTGTTAAGGCAGCCCTTCGAGCTTGTGTATGTGTGTGTCTCTGTGTGTGAGAGAGAGAGTTTGTGTGCAAAAGCCTCCTGCTGGTTATAGGCACACACTGTTCTCTGCACCTTAATGAACAGAATTACCACTGACACACACACTTTCCATTTATTACATTTTTCAAGGTTCCATGAATGCTCTCCTGTCAATGTGTGTGTGTTCATGCTGTTGCACTGTATGCATATGTGTGTGTCTGGGTGTATGCATTAACCGCTTCACCGTGGGTCCAGGCCTGTGATTGGCTGAGGATGAGAGCTAAGGTTGGCACAGCGACATTTCCGCAGAAGGCCGTAAAGCAGTGGGCCTGGAGCGCAGGCAGCATCTGCCCCTTCACTGCTGCCAAGACATACACACACACACATCCACATACACACACTTACATGCATGGATTTGCATCAGCACTTACACAGATTGAAATACATGTATTGACACACACTAGATAATTCACAATCACTCATTTAGTCCCAGCTCCCGGTCCGTTGTGCCAGTCTCTTCTCTCTCCTGGCTCTCATCTGGCATTTTCTCACCCTGCTGACCTCTGTCCATCGCTCCTCTTCCAATTTACCACAGCTTTGTCCCTCATAAGCTGCCTCTCTCTGTCCCATATTAAATTCTTCAACCCTCTACTCTATTTGTCCTTCTTTTAAGCTGTCCCTTTGTAAGATACACTTTGAGGTAAACTGTTTCTGTAGACCCACTTCACCAGCACAGTGCTCATTTTCTTCCTTTTTCACCTTTCCTGCCCCGTGACAGAGCCATACACTCATTATAGGTCTGCCCCTGTTCTCTCTGTCTCTCTCTCTCTCTCTCCTTCACACACACATATGCATGGACACGCATGCACGCACGCACGCACTCACCTACGCACATGGGTGCATTTATCAAACATACACACTACACACATATAAGCAACAACACATAGACACAGTGCTATAGGGCTATTCATCTGTCTGGAGCAGTGGCTTATGAAAGGTCAGCCTTTGAGTTATGACAGAATCTCCTGGCCACAACAACCTAAGTGTGGGTGGCAGAGCATTAACTCTGTATGTGGGTGAGCACGTGTGTGTGTGTGTGTGTGTGTGTGTGTCGTGCGTGCGTGCGTGTATACCGGGGGACGTTCATGTGAATTTCCTGTGTTTCATTGTTTTTCTATGCATGTGTTATATGTCTGCATGCATAGGGACGGTGACCTAGTTGAATAGAAAAAGAGAAAACAGTGGCTGAACAAAGGAAAAGTGTGAAAAATCAGTGTTACATAAAACAAAAAAATTTAAATGCTTTTTATTGTATCGACTCCTGTTTTTTCTTTTGAGGCCTGATATGATAAATAAATGAATAAATTATTCATTGAAATGTGTTAACATTATTTTCAGTGTGTGGGCTTATTTATCACAGCATGTGGCGCACAACCTTATCAAGACTCATTCTTTGGGCCCGCTGGACATGTTGATCTACAACTGATAATCAATAGCTTCTGAAATCTTATATTTTAAAGAGGTTTTAGTTTAAAGAGGTTTCTCTCTCTCTCATCTGTGTCTGTTACATATAGCACAGACCTGTATCTAGAGGTGTGTACTATACCAAATGTACACATTTTTAGATGCCCACACACACACACACACACACACACACACGAACACACGCACGCACGCACACACGCACACACACACACACACACACACACACACACACACACACACACACACACACACACACACACACACACACACAAATTTAAAAATATGCATGCAAAAATAGGTCTGCCCCAAAAGCGAGTCAACCACTAATCAGAGGTCAGTTGTTTGATGCCTCCAGTCTGCATGTTAAAGTCCACTCAGGCAAAATACTGAATCCCAAATTTCCCTGAATCCATTCCTCAGTGTCTAAGTAATAGATAAAGAGCTTGGCTCTCAGTGTAAAAAGTGCTTTGAGTGGCCTATAAGGGTCTTTGTCCATAGGCACAGCATTCCTTGCACTCTTATCATTTATTTTCTCTACAAGTCCTGTGAAGGTCAGCATTGAGGGTTCAAAGTCCTCAGTGCAAAAACACCCTCTCTGCACAGTGTTTTGTTTTGCTGCTTATCTTGCAGTGCTCTGTTGAAAACAATCCAACTTTAGAAACTCTACTATGTGTGTTGTGACACTTCTGACACAGCGACCAATCAAAATCAAGAAGGGGAGGGCTTTACAATAAACTTGGAAAAAAAGTTTTCAGATCTTGCAAGGATGCTTCCAGCACCCCCCCCCCCCCAAAAAAATCACTGGCTTAGACTGTGCTCACAAAAGCCCAAATCCTTTCTTCATTCAAATTCGGCTGATCTCCCATTCAAGGTAATCTTCTTGTCCAGCTTTACTTGTTTGTCAGTCCATTGGTCATAAAAACAAATAAGCACACCAGGTTTGACTGATCTGTATATGGCCCGTGCCATAGGGTAACTTCAAGCTGGTGTTCTGCAAAACCAAGTTGCAGCATTTTTCAGAGTGAGCCCTAGTATCATCTGCAAATTGAAGGCCAAGTTCCATATAATGGGGGGATGTCAGAGACAGGCTGCAAAGTGGGCGTCCCACAAGAAGACTGTGTCCTCACCCTGTCAGCAATTTGGAACTGACAGAAGTCATCTACAGATTTGCAATCACTGTTTGCAGGACAATATGGCTGAAGGCTCTCTACCCAGACAATCCCAGACTGCACACAGTCTCATAGGGCTGCCAGGAGGCCTGCCATGACTGCTCTTCACTGTCAGGCCCATTTATGCTTGTGTCAGCAGCATGTACACTGGAACCTTAAGCATGTGGAGGAATGTTGTGTTCAGTGATGAGTCCAGATTCTGCATATGGCAGTTAGATCGTCGCTCAAAGCGTGGGGAATGCACTGCTGATTGCTGCACCAACAGCGTAACAGCTTTTGGTGGAGGCAGTGTGATGTGTGGGGCGGCATCTCCCTCACTGGAAAACAAGAAATCGAGGTGAGATTCTGCAACCAGTGGCAATCCCATGTTTCTAAAATCTGGGACCAAACTCAAGAATTTGGGAGTTGAGAGGATGACCTGCCTCCAGTCCTGACTTCAACCCCACTGAAGACTTGTGGGACCAGCTTCGGCCCATGACAGAGTGACCAACACAACCACATTGGTTGACTTATTTCAACCAAAATTCTGGTTGAAGTATGGGATGCCATCCTACAGCAGTGTGTGACCAAGCTGGTGACCAGCATGAAAAGGAGGTGCCAAGTTGTTGTGGCTGTGTATGGTTCTTTAAGATCCTAGTGAGGCCCTTGTTTGTTAAATTAATAAACTGTTAAATTGCAATTATGTCTGGTGTAGACTTGAACGATCCAATCCAATAAATGACAACAAATAAGTCAATAGCAGAATAAGCTGTTTGGCACTGGTAGAGAAGATTTGGAAAGTTTTTCACGGGCACAACCCACATACTCAACTCTGCTGCTCAACACACAAATGCATTTTGAAGGGGAAATAACCAGGCTTTCCCATGGTATGAGATTTAAGAATTACAGCAAATAAATAATTGACCAAACACAAATTTCCTTATATTCTGTGCTAAGTTTATGAAATGACAAAATAACAGCCTTATCATTTCTATTTTTCTTTGTGTGAAGACTAAAAAGTAATAGTACTCTGCTTTTACTTTCCTAAGAACAATAATATCAGTGGTTGAAACTTTTATCTGGGTTTTATGTCTTGGGAACTTTATGAACAAAACTTTGTCTGCCTGTAATTCCAATGCTTGTGCAAGAGCAAACACACCTAGACTCTTATAATAAGAAAGTCAATCCTAGGGACAATCCTCAGAGCACTAAACAATATTTCACTGCAAAACACTGTTCCAGAGGAATATGGCTCACATCATCAGTTCCTACTTCAGGTTGGTCTCCTTTTGTCTCTATGATATCTACAAAAGCCATGGTAGCAATGTTGCCATGACCACCTTAAAACTGCCTGCAACAGACTACATATTGGAAAAGCAAAGTTAAGGGGAAAAAAAAAAACTATGCTCAAGATTCCCTTTTGAGGTGTAAATGATGATTTAAAATTTCGCTTTTAGACTGTTTACGGTGAAACACGAAGTCCTCAACATTCATATGCACCTGCATTCACTCATGAACACACATGCAGACACACAACATGTCCTGACAGACTGTCTCCTCATGAGTGGATATAAATTATAGATCATGTTCCCACTCTAAGCTTGTGCCTCTGCCAGACAGAGTTCTGGACTAAAATGCTGAGACAGAGTGTCTCAGTGTCTCATCTCACTCAAAAGTGAGAAAAAAAAAATCCCAAAACGCCATAGATGTCATATAGAGTGGTGCTTAAACATTTACCCTGGCACTGCAGTATTTCTGGGTAAGTATGCTATTCAAACTAAAATGGTGCATGTAAAGTTGATAAAAGTTTCCTTTGTTTGATTGATCAAATAATGATAAACGTAGGGATATCTCATCTGCTGTTGTTAACAAAGACAGTGTAACACGTACGGTATAAATCACACATGACAGATGTGCGGTATAGTTGTTTTGATAGTACTGTGATACATGTGACATACCTTTATAAGTGAATGTGATAAGCACCTTTTTATCTGGGATGAAAATAGCCATCCAATCAGGTTTCAGCTGACAGGATTTTGTTCCTGTCTTCTGAGCTAAGTTCAGCCAGTAACAGCTTGAAACAGAGACTTTGTTGTAGAATTTACTGTGACTTCATAAAAAAAATCTCCATGAAGCAAAAAAAAAAAAACTAAACCAAAAAAAAAAAACTAAAAAAAGAAAAGAAAAAGAAAATCTTATGTCTCTTTATTTTCTTTGGGCTTTTTGGTATTCAGTTGTCACCATTAGAAGCTGGAGGATTGTTTTGGTTTTGTGGGTTGTTTATATCACTTTATAATCTTTTGCTTTGTAAAAATAAAGATATGGATATTATATACAGTATATCAGCTTCAGAGGACAGTATTAAACTCTAGTGAGATGCCGTTGCATGTAGGATGGTACAGGACAAATTGGAATGTCTGAGATGTGGTTACTTCTTATTTGACAAATATATATTAGCTCAAATTGATCAAATTCCTGGACTTTGTGAATGTGTTGGATTACTGTGCACTAAAACTGTAGGAACCAATTCACACTATTATCAAAACTTAACATTCTTTAATGAAGAGTACAAACACATTCAATATTTGTTAATGTCTGTACTGATTAGTTAAATGTTAGTGAATTTCAGCAGAAGAAGCTAACAGATGTGAACACTGCTAACTTTCTGTTGATAGTGCTAATTATTTTCTCTTGAAAATTTTTAATAAAAAATTGTTGTAGTAACCACACTCATCTAGGGTAACCAGACCAGCAAATTGAATGTGGAGCAAAGAGTTTGTGTGGATGATGCGTGGCATGTTTCTAATGCTGAGTGATAGTTAAATTGTGTTACATCTAACTTAAAATGAACACAGACAAAGCATCTGAAGGATCAGTATATTTTGTTTGAGGACTTTAACAATTCCCTCAATACTTAAAGTAAGAATAAAGAGTCGCAAGATCCTCAAGCTAGGAAATGAAATGACTGGTGGTTAGTTAGCAAGGCTTTGTAGACAAGTTGGCATCATGCAAACCACAGGCAACTGCAGAAACCTAGCTAGTGACTAAAACAATCACAGGTAGGTTTTGGTCCAGCACCCTCTTTGAAACCACTTTTGCCTGATGACAGCCAGCAACCTCCAGCAACCACTTACCTTAGCGGCATGTTGTTGCCAGGGGGTTGCCAATCAGTCTCTAAGCTTGTGTGACTGGGGCTTTAGCACTCAATTTCACATCATCTGCTAGCAACTGGCAGCATTTATTACTGTTATGTTATACAGTCTCCTGAACGTGATACGTAGTCTAAGTGTATCATTTTCTTTCCAACAAAAAATAAGCCAGCACCCACTGGCAAAGATGAGGGAGGAATGATTTCAGTCGCGAGGGATGATGTATTTTTCCATAGCTTAAATACCTGGTTTTAAGATGTCACATGACTAATTGTTTTGAAGTTGAGTCCCTGGAGGATTCTATGGCACAATCAGAGAACAGGTTTACAGTTCTGTGACCTCCGTCTTGCTGCCAACCAGTTAGGTGGCAATTACTTTTTCCACATAGGGCCAGGTAGGTTTGGATAGCTTTTTTCCTTAAAAAATGAAAACCATCATTTAAAAAATGCATTTTGTATTAACTCAAGTTTTCTTTTCCTAATATTAAATTTTGTATGATCATATGAAACATTTAAGTGTGACAAATATGGGAAAAAACTAAGAAATCAGGAAGGGGGCAAATACTTTTTCAGAGCACCGTATTTGCAATTACCCAGTAGCTAGAAACTCTCAAGCTTGTGTACTTATCATTATTTGTGTCTAAAAACGTTTACATTTCTCTTAAAGATTGAAACTGAGAAAAGTCTACCTGCAGCATAATTTCTGAACTCTATTTTAACAGCAATGGAAATATGTAGCCAAGTTACCAGAAGCTCAGTTGTCCTTTTCGTTTTTTGGCACTACCGAAGCAAATCTGTTGATGTTTTGCATATCAGTCAATGAGTCAGTCAGTGAGATCTCAAAGTCTTAGGTGATTGTATTAACTAGTAGATTTCACTGTCCTGTGTTTTTCTTTTTGAAATGCCTTCTGAGATTTGCTGATGTAGGTAAGCTGCAACGATGCTTGATAGCATGCTGTAGAGACAGAGGTTATCAGCTGGTAGTTGATCAGTACCCACAAGGATAAAACAACTTTAACGTACCTTTTTCTTATAAAACAAGCACTGTTTTTGGTCTGGGTGAGTGCTTGTGTGTAGCAGGTCATTCATTTTTGCTGTCTGTTAATCATGAACCTCCCTTGGCTTCTTGAACCAATGGGATTGGATCCTATCTGTCTTATTTGGCTCATCATGCTTGAGATTCAATGTTAGATTTCTCCCTTTGTAAAAATTACCGGTTCCTGAGTGATTGCTGTGGCTTATTCTTTGGCATACCAACCATTTTTCATTGGTGTTTAGTAATAACTCTTTTTCTTATATGTCTCCAGGTATTACTCAGTTTTAGTTCTAGATGATTATGGCCTTGTGCTGTTGGAGGATAAGTTCAGGCCATTTATTCTTCTGGCCATGGTTTCTCTTGCAACCAGAGCTATGAGTTTGACCATCTCTAGAGCCTCACTTAAAGACATCTCATTATTATTGATCTAAGACCTGTCTTTCATGAGTCCATTGTTTTTCAACCTTGTTCTCCAGGGGATGACACTCTATGCACAATGCATTTTTATTATGCATCTTTATTTCTAGGATTACTGTTATTGCAGTATATATGAATTGATTGGTTTTTGTAGCCATGTCTTTTGCTCAATGAATTCCTACCATTAATGAATGCTTCAATCTCAAATATGATCATTCTGTCTCTATTAATGAGTTACATACCCCTGGTCTTTAATATGATAGTAATTAAACCATTACTCAAAAAGTCATCACTTGACCCAGCTGCCTCAGCTAATGATTGGCCAATCTCCAACCTTCCTTTTATCTCAAAATTATTGAAAGAGCAGTTGTAAAACAGATAACTGATCATCTGCAGAGGAATGGTTTGTTTGAAGAGTTTCAGTCAAAATTCAAAATTCATCACAGTACAGAAACAGCATTAGGAAAGGTTACAAATGATCTTCTTATGGCCTCTGACTCTGTGCTTGTTCTGTTAGACCTAAGTGCAGCGTTCAATACTGTTGACCATGATATTCTATTACAGAGGTTGTCACAGGTATTAAAGGTACTGAGCTACAGTGGTTTGAATCATATCTACCCAATAGACTCCAATTTGTTCATATAAATGGGGAGTCTTCCTCACTCACTAAGGTTAATATTGATGTTCCACAAGTTTTTGTCCTAGGACCAATTCTATTTGCATTATATGTGCTTCCCTTAGGCAGTATCATTAGAAGGCATATATTTTCATTGCTATGCAGATGATACCCAGCTTTATCTATCCATGAAGTCAAATGACACACACCGATTAGTTAAGCTGCAGGAATGTCGTAACCCCTTGTGACTGCTCCCAACTGCTAACTACTTTTAAATGCCGGTAGAATTGCAACCACATACGATAGAGCAATAATTCTTTTTGCATATAAAACCAGAGGATTTACACTTACATATCATGCATTCAGCGTGTCCCAGAGCACTGTATCCTTCCTCTAACAGGCTTGCAAAGATCGCATAGAACACACTAACAACAAAATGTACTCCATGCACTTTATCGTGTGCATCAGCATGTACAGCTATAGCATCTCTGTATCTTGCATAATATGTACATACAGAAACCGGTTTTCAATTTCTTTGTGGGTTAGCGGACTTTTTAGCTACCTTATGTAGTTACTATGGATTTCCTTCATACATATTGTTATAATTAAGTTTCTGAAGGTTCTATTGATGTATAGTGAGTTGAAATATCCATGCCTTTAAAACCTATAATAGAACAAGTCCGCCAGATCACAGCTTTACAGTTATATGTGCTGTAGTAGCATCGTGTGGAATATTTAGAAGGAGAACACAATGAAGCTATGCTTCTTCTTCTAAATATTCCACACAATGCTACTACAACACGTACAACTGTCATGCTATGGTCTGACAGACTTGTTCTATTATACGTCTTAAAGGCATGGATGAACTCTAATTTCCTGCTTCCAAATTCAGATAAAATTGAGGTTATTGTACTCATCCTCAAAATTTTAGAAACCTGGTGCCTAACCAGATACTTATTCTGAATGGCATTAACTTGACCTCCGGTAACACTGTGAGGAAAGAGACAGCATATTTCTCCTATATTGGCTCCCTGTTTAATCTAGAATAGAATTTAAAATCCTTGTTCTCACATACAACGTCCTCTAATAATCATTCCATCTTATCTTAAAGCAATAGGTCTAGGCTGCTAAGAGCTTCCCATGATGCAATGCGTTTCTTCTTGACTCACCTTTTTTCACTCTCTATGTGTTTATACACCACTTTGGATTTAATCATTAGTTAGTATTAATCTCAGTCTCTCTTCCACAGTGTGTTGCTTGTCTTGTCTCCCTCCACTCACCCAGAACTGGTCACAGCAGATGGCTGCCCCTCCCTGAGCCTGGTTCTGCTGGAGGTTTCTTCCTGTTAAACGGGAATTTTTCCTTCCCACTGTTGCTACGTGCTGATTGTTGGGGTTTTTGCTCTATTATTGTAGGGATTTTACCTTATGAAAAAAACATCTTGAGATGGCTGTTGTTGTATTTTGCCACTATAGAATTAAAATTGAATTGAATTGATTTGGATTGAACTGTTAGTATCTGGAAATAATACTTCCAAGGGAACTTTGTAGTTATCTGGAAGATTCGTGTCCAGGCATTGAGTGTTTTTAATCTTGCCACAATTTTCATTCTCAGCTTAATGAATGCTGTTGTTGTGAAGCTGATTTCCTGCATGAGGGTCAGTACAATATCTCTATGCTTCTCAGTAGTGTTCTACTTTATTTGGAACCACTTAATCTCCAGCTGTGATAGCAACTTCCTTCTATCAGTGTTAGACCACTGGGCCACCGACTGTTTCTTAGTCAGTGTGGATGTTTTCTGTGCATTCATTGTCCCTGAGGACTGTCTCTTTTCTTGGTCTTCAGTATTCTCAGTCCTTTTTGTCTTGTGTCTTTTTCCAGTGGACCACTGCTCATGCCCGTGCATGTAGAAAGACACATAAACACATGTACGTGTCTGCCTGTCTCTCTCTCTCTCTCTCTGTGTATGTGTGTGTGTATCAAAACTGCTGACTTTGCAGAGCTTTACACTGACCATGTTCTAATTATAGCCCATACAAGACTGCATTTGACTGTTAGGTGACTGTGTGTCGTGCACGCCTTTCTAATCTCTAGAAAGGTTAAAAACACCTTTACATGTGTAGGACATAGATGCACATACTGGATTTGTGTACAAGTACTTTCCCTTGTATGCACTGAACCTTTCAGTGTAAACTTAAATGTCTGCATTTGCCGGTTCCTCTTTGAATATTAGTGAATCACTTTTGGTAAGAGCATCTTTTTAAAGTTTTTCACTAATCCCTATCTTTGGCCAAAAATATGGACTGAATAATCTTATCCATGGGACTTCGAGGGGGAAAGGAATAAAGGAAGAGGGGAAGGAAAAAGGCAGGGACAGAAAAGTATATAAGGGAAGTTAAGTGAGATAGGAATAGACTTCAAGGAACCAGCAGTTTAAAAAAGGAAGTGGGACACTAGGTGGTCATTTAGCTGAAGGAAGAGAAAGAGGGCAGGAAAAAGTGAAAAGAGAAAAAGTGAGGGGGGTGGAGGGAGGACAGTGAGAGAAGAAGGATCTGCAGTAGGAGACACAGGGAGAACAATTTATGAGAACTGTCTTCTTATGATGGCTAAAAGCAAAAGCCATTCTGAACGCCTTCACTTGAAAGAGAGGCCAGATGTGATAATGATGCAAATAAGGATAAAAGATCACACTTTCCTACAGCAATTCTTGAAGGCCTTTATTGTGTTGCACTGTACACATAGGAAATAATTATGTGAAGCAGAGGCGGTGAGAAGGCATGTGTTCTCAAATTTTAGATTAGATGGCTATAGGAATCATACATAAGTGCATAAGTCTGTTAAACACAGCATTCCTGCTCCCATTTTCATGACATACGAAACAATGATTGAAAAAAGAAGTTCAAACACATACTGACTTACCTGCACACAGCTGTCCATTCACTGTGCAAAGTGGGTGTGAATGAACCGGACCTTTTATTTTGAAAAAAAAAAAGTTGTTGGACATATTGACTCTGTTCTGATGTCATAAAGGTATGCAGGGAGGGGTTCTTGCAGACAGTAGGACTTGAGGTTATGCACAAGTAGATTCAGATTAAATGAAAAGGAAATTTCAAGGTAACACAATCACAAGTCAATGTCAAGATGCAAATGGCCAATGAAATAAAAAGGCCAGTTCACAAATGCTTCAAATCAGCTACTGTTCTGATGCTTATGATACTACATGAAAAGTTTACAGAGGCAAGAGGAATGATGGAAACGGGAGATAATCAACACAAAAGACCTGGAGATTTTGGCAGATTTGGATTCATATGATTCTATCAAGCTACAAATATCATTACTATAGTTGGTATCAGCGTTATTTGCTTTAAATATAGACAACAATCCAGCAAGTAAATATGTACAAGTAATAAATAAAGATTTGGTTTACTTGTTTATTTACTCTCAACACAGCTTTAGGAGAAAGAGAAAGGAGGCAGAAGAAATAGAAAAGGGTAAACAAATAATGAGCAAAACAGTGTAAAGAAAAACTCATGGGTGAAAGTTTGGATAGCAAAGACCATAACTGGACCTCCTCTTGCTATGGAAACAGAGTTGGAGCTCAGTGAGTGCAGGGCATTGTTGGAAAAAGTTGAGAAGAGGAATGGGAGAATGGAGAGGGCAGAGGGAGATGAGGGAATAAAAGATAGGAGGAGGGGAAAGAAGACAGAAGAAAGGGACAGCCAAAGTGGAAGGCTGAAGGGAGAGAGAGATAAAAAAAAAAGACACAATGTAAGGATTTTGGTAAAAAGGAGGGTGAGAAAGTTTGAAAAAGGAGGAGAGCGAGAGAGGAGGAGAAAGGGTTGGAAAGTCATAGAGAAAAAGGGAGGTGGAGAGAGAATCAGGCCATTCATCCATGCCTCTGGAGACGGACGCAGTCTGAATTCAGGATAGCTCATTCAAAACGCCAACTCCACTTTGTCCCACAACACCTCTGTCAGTCTCTGCTACCTAGTTACCAAGTGGCTGGGACATATCCAGAATACCTTAACACCATGACTGACAGCAATTTTCAGTATGTGACAACCCCCCACCCCCCCTCTCAATCCCACACACACACACACACACACACACACACACACACACACACACACACACACACACTGGTTCCTAAGTGGGTTCTTTTTTGGTGCAACAATTAAGTTTTGGGGGCAATAAACATGATCAGAGCAACACTCTGGGAAGTCAATGATTGTGCTGTGATTATAAATAATACACATGCAAGCATCATGTGCATGCATACACAAGACACACACAAACACAATCACGATGCCCGAGGAGACATGCTAGAGTGTTGTCAGAAACGCGCATCTCCCTTCTCTGGCACAAGAGATTTTCCTTAACCCTGACAGATAATTGGTCTCCAGGGAAACAATGTTGCCTGAAGCTAAAAGTTAAACCTTAATAAGGCTGTAAATACGCACATAAATGTAAAAAATAAATGTTAGAGACGTATGCTAGACTGAGCAATGCAAAACATAAGTACACATACACACAAACAAGGGTCTAAATAATTTAGGTCTGTGTTCTCACAATAAATCAAAGGTGATAAATGCCAGAGTAATAAAGAAACAAGTCAGTCAGTTCAGTTCTGCTGCCTTTGCCATTTAACCTATCAGGCAACAAGCACAGTGCAAGCACAGGCACACTGTAATGGTTATTCAGTGGATTTTAATCCAGGCATGCATATTTTATTCTTTTCTTCAATTTCAGCTTTGCAGTTTTATTTTTTAGAAACAGCAGCTCCTCCCAAAGGTGTTTTGACCAAGATCTCTGTTGTGTGTGTATCTTCACGTGTGTGGATGTTTCTGTGTGTCTATATGTGTAAGCCTGTTTGACCTTGTCAGGAATGTTCCTATTTAATCATCTCGGGGAAACCTCAAACTTGCCTTTAAAATTGAACATGAAAGGTAACCTTCTCTATTTTTACTTGCCGACTCTCTGCAGAGAACCAGGGAATTATCTTTCTCATTCTACCTGGGATCCATGGAAGGCACATGAATAGGATGGAGAGAGGTGGAGAACGATGAGAAAATGACACACACACACAGAGGAAGATGGGGCAGAGAGAAGTAAAAGTGAGTGGGTAGATGGAGCGGGGGGGGCTGAAAATGGAAGAGTGACAGCCAGACAGGAAGCAAGTTAGAGAGTGAAAGTGAGGTGCAGAGAAAGAGGGGTTTCTGGTGGAGTATTAAAGCAAGACAAATATTTGGTATAATGAAGTAAGTATCAGTCCTGAACTGCAGAAAAAGATGTCCGTTTAACAAGGTGCAGACAGAAAATGCCATTTATCAAAGAAGCAGCTCCATTTGAAGTAAAACTGGAGACAGAGTTTAGCTGCAGTAGTTAGTTGCCAGTAGACAGTGGTTTTACGAGAGATTGTCTTATGTATGTTACAAACACTTTTGCATTCACACCCTCACACCCACAGATGTGTGTGAGCTCTGTGCACAAATATTAAACAACTCGTCACCGGGCTGTAGTCTTTGTGTCTATCAGGCTCCGTTTCTTTTTTCTCACTCCCTGTGAGTACAGGGCAGCCAGCTAAGTGGTAGAGTTGGCTGAGCCTGAGGCGAGAGCAGAGCAGCCTCACGTTTGGCAGGGTTGAAATATTTAAGGAAGCCATCTAAAGCCTGTTTCACTCAGTCAGTACCCAGTGGGTCAGTCCCATCAGAGACCAATTACAACTACTGCTGAGCCGTGGATAAAAGGCTCGATCAAAGGAAACAATGCACAAGGATATAAAGTGTTCGCATACAGTGATACATCAGTTTTTGCCCGCAAAATGATGTATGTGTTTGAACATGCAGTGCTTGAACACGCATACACCTAAAAAACACCCCCCAGAAAACTAAGTACGGTTACACAGATGCACACATTTTTAATTTGTCTTTTTTTAATGCCATCCCTCTCACCAGTCCTTTGTTTCTTGATCCTTCTGTTTCTTTACAAACATAATAATCTTTCTGTTTTTTACAGCTCCACCAAATCCCAAAGGTTTCACAGTTACACTCACAAAACCCACATACCAAATGTTCTGCTCCCAAACAAAATTGAACAGAAAAAGTGCCTTCCATGAATGTGGAGTTAACCAAGGACAACGAGAGGTGAGCAGGTGCACAGTCTAAAGCATGCACATACACAGCCTGTCCACTGGTGACTCACTGTCTGCAGTACACACTCAAATGCGCATTATCTTCTTATTGTGACATGCATACACAAACACGTGTCAGGGGAGCATAAATCATTCATAATGATCATTAAAAGGGGAAAGAGGGGGCTACATAGGAGGAAGGAATGGGTTGAATAAATTGCTCCTCTGACCCCCTCCGTTAGTCACAGTGATGTGAACTGACAGGCCACTAGATAAGGAGCAATTACCCGGAGTCATCTGGTGCAGGTAGCATAAGGCATGGACACACACTTCTGTGGATGCTCTCACACACTGTTAAGTTTCCATAAATGCACGTATACAGACAGATTACTAAAAACAGAGTGACAGACAAAATACAGTGTTCACTAACAGGCGTATGACTAAAACATGTAAACATACACTGACCTAAGTGATCTCTTTCAGTCAAACATGAAGTGCACTTACCCTGATTTTTTCCCCCTCTTTTTCTTACTTGCTAAACAGGAAAAATTCTGTATTTCTGTCTTCCTTTTTTGCAAGCCCCAGGGAGAAAAGGCACTTAAGATAACATAGACATGACACATGTTGAATCAGGGTTGCTGCTGAGACATACGGAAACAGAGGTGAGGGAAACAAGAGAGCTCCATTCAGACAGAGATGAAAAAGCTCTTCATGGCTGTCAAATGACAAACCTACAGGCTGTGACTTCATCAGGACAGTTTAGCATTTGCTGTATTTACACTGTGCTCCTCCCAGTTTGGCAGTAATAGGTCTTTTTATTCCCCTTTATTATGTCTTAAAGTATGTCTGCAACAAGCGAAAACAAGAACAGCTAAGTAAATATGAAGTGGTTTGGCTTAATCAAATTTGGCAAAGGATTTCATTTAATATTTAGAGCTGTTATAAAAGCATATTATCTAATATATTCTATGTCTTCCCTCAGCCTTAAACATATATAGTATGTTGAGTGGATTAAATCCTGGATGTGCTCAAGGACTAAACAACTTTCCAACCCACCAAATGTTACATACTAAATCTTTTTTTTTATTATTCTGTATAAGAAAAGTCATGATTTCCCAGTCATTTAAATGCCATGTTAGTTTATCTAAGAAAAACTAACAAACAAACAAACTCATATTTCTTTTATGTGCTACAGGGTGATGATGGTTGTGGAAACAGGATTCACAGAAGAACTGGAAAGAGCTTTCATCAGTACAAAAAGGGATCATCAGCATGAATGTTGTAGACCTTGTGCACAGTGGAGGCTGCAGTTGCGCTATCGCTGTGATTAATTACAACTAAATTATTTTTCTCAAATTCTGTTAAAGCTCATTAAATGCTGTTTGAAGCCTTGGAACATCTGCAGTAGTAGTAGAAAAACAGTTCACAAATAGGATGCAAGAATCCCCAAAGAGCGAATTCACACATTAAGAAAGATTTTTCCCCTTTATCCATCAGGTTGATACATTCTGTGAACTGCATTTAAACATTCAAACAAGGATGAAGAGTTTGAAAAAAAGGAAAAAAGTCTGCGAACTGGAAATGAGTTAGGTCTGGTAGCTCATTGTATGTGGATGGATAAGGGGTCACATGCAGTTTTGTGCAAAAATCGTGATCCGCTTGTAATTTCTTTACATTTTGCTTCCAAATAGCCAGATTTTCTCGTATTTTTTGAGTGGTCTTGAAGTTTTTCTTTGGATATTGGCTTCTTTTTCACCCAGTTTCAGTCCAGTCCTTGTACTTGACTGTTTCAGGGGAATGGTTATTTTAATTAATTAATTAATTTCTGAACCACTTAAATCATTCAAGCATTAAAAAAAGGAACCAAACTCAAAGGATATGTGTATACTGTAACAGACAACTTAGCAAATAACCAACTTTAAATTGTATCTTTAGGCACTTTGTTGCTCTTAGACTGTTGCTAAAACAATTAATTTATTCTTATTTCTTTAGTTGAATCTGCATAAAATGCCAAAGATAACATGATTGGGAGGCTTAAAATAGAATCTTTTTTAAACAAGAAGGTAATTTTGGAAAAGTTATTAGCCAAAAACTTGGCATGTCTTAGCATAGTGTGCAGTGTGTCCTTAAAAATTTTAAGAAACTGGACAAGTGGAGGACAAAGGGAGAAGTGGCAGGCCTAAAAATTATCTACAGCAGATAAACAGTATCTGAAAGTCACATTGTTAAGAGACAGGAAACGATCCAGCAAAGATGTGACTCCTTTAAGGCAGTAATCCATCTACTGTTTGCTAAAATCACATCACAAACTTTCTCACTGGCAAGGTGGCTGTCTAGAAGCCATTCTTAAGGTAACAGGTTAGGAGAGGTAAGGAAACAGAGAAAAAGGAGTGTCTATAGCCATCTGTAACACACGGTGGAGGCTCTGCCAGTGGTGTTGACACTTTTTCAGTCACAAGATCCATTTTCAGGATCTTGTTAAAACTGATGGAAACATGAACACAGAAAAGTACCATTAGATTTTGATCTACCATGCAATACCATCTGGAAAACATCTGATTAGCAATAAGTTCATTTTTCAGCATGACAATGACACTGCCAGTGCGGTAAAAGCATACCTGTATAGAAAAACAAACAATAGAATGCCATCAGTCATGGAATGGCCTCCCCAGAGCCCGGACCACAACATTTCTGAAGCAGTGTGGGCTCATCCTGACAAAGAAGAGCTTTATATGGCCTTGAAGAAACCTAGAGAACTATTCCTGAAGACAACTTAAAGAAATTACAAGAAAGTTGCCTAAGAGAGTTCAGGCTGTGTTGAAGGATAAAGGTGGTCATGAAAAATACTGACTTTCAGGGTCCTTAGAATAGTATATACTGCATTTCTATTTGTGCTCGCATGTTTCAATAAGCCCCTCCCCTCATGTCCCATTTTCCTAGGAAAATATGAAGAAATGAGCAGCGGCTCAAGACTTTTGCAGAGTGGTGGACTTTTCAATTATATGTAAGGATTTTTGTTTTACTAATATGGAAATAAAAGTCACACAATCAATATCCTACTGTCTGCACTGAATAACATGATCTATGTGTTAGAAATGAGCAGATTTAAATCTTCAAAATATGTTCTGACAGTATGTCCTTGATAAAGGAAGTAAACGCCTTCTGTACACTTGAACACAGAATAAGCAATGCTCTTGAAAACAAAACAGTTTCTGTAAATCCCTGTTACCAGTGTTATTTTATTGCTATTCATGGGTGCATAACAATTTCCTCCAGTCGAGGATTAAACAACAAAACCACTTAATGAAAATACATTTAAAAAAAAAAAAGCTCTTACTTTGAAGTATGCAACAAAGAATGCTACAAACATGGTTCACATTAGGCTGAGTGATAATTAGCAGCAGTTTTCTAGCCATGCAGTTTAGAAGCAGCACCAAGAAGAAATAGGCTCAATTTAAGAGGTGACATATTTAATTTTATTCCCAAATTAAAATGGAGATAATCTATGTGAAGTACCAGGTGGGACTAAACAAAAATGACACTGTGCCCCACACACCTGCTTGTCCTCCCCAAGTGTAGAAGTTTTTACATCTTTCCAATAACTGCTTTCCAGTTGGTAGGTAAGTGGGTTGGTGGGGGTCTTTCTTTGGGGCTTTACCAAGCCCAAGAGTCACTGCAATCTCTGCCATGGCGTGATGCTCCTTGTTTGTCTGTCATCTTCATTGGCAATAAACATTTTTTTTTATCCCAACTGGGCTTTTGGTCCTTGCTAGTGAAATTAAGTTTTGGAGTGGAATCATCCCCCAAACACCCCCCTTCCTGTCATACATCTATACATCTATGCCTACCTGTCCCATTTGTTCTCATTTTCCTGCCCCACATTACCTCCCTCTTTCTCCCATTAACATCCTGCCTTATTTTCTAGTACATAACAAATAAAAAAATATAAACAATTAAATAAATAAAAAAGAACATTGTTCTCCTTTCTTTACCTTTTGTCTTGGCTCAGATGCTCTGTCTTTGCTTTCTTCAAAATACTTTGTAACTCATGGTGCTGAACAAGTTCAAAAAATGTTCCAGACAATGCGTCTGCCCAGTGCGCACTGACACGATGCAGTGCTGCCACTGAAGCAATGCTGAGGAGATGATGTAGCCCCTGGGCCACACACAAACGTCAGGCTGAGAACGGTAAACAGCAACGCTATTATTTAACAGACTGCAGAGTCAAATGCTGTTACAATGTGTGACCTTTACATTGCTTGGGGGCTAATACAGAAATGAAAAGCAAGCGGGAGTTTTGGAGGAAAGAAATTGGGGGGGACACACCGAGATGAACACACACACACACACACACACACACACACACACACACACACGCACAGTCACATTTATGCATACATTCACATTAAGCATCCTTGTATGAGCATCTAATGTTGCTATTAGTGATGCAGAAGATACACACAGCCAAGCAGGCTTGCTAACTGCTCTGGTAACACTAAATTAGCACCGTACAGGGTGTGTGTGAGTGCACGCCTATGTGCGTGAGGTAAATCAGCCAATTCTGCAGTGAAAGTGACTGTCAGACCCGACTATTGCAGGGATGTGCTGATAGAGAGGTTTTAGAGCAGCAGACTGCCTAAGGCCTAGAAGAACTTGGGAAACGGCGGTGGGGTGAGGGGGGCAAACAGTGGAAAGGAGGAGAAGCAAGAGAGATAAAGAAAACAGGAATGCGGCAGAAAATAAACAAGGTTACAGAAATAGGGAGGGAGGCAACGAGCAAGGGATTTAAGTGAGGTGGGAACCAAGGTCAAGCCACTGAAGCAGAGAGAGAAAGGTGAGAAAGAGGGAAAAGAAAAAGGAGGGACATAAAGAATGAGCGACAATGAAAGACAGGGAGGAAGGAGAGAAGCGAGGGCTGGTGAGAGGAAGTGGAGACAGAGACCTTTGCATGATAATTTGTTCATTAGGAAAGACCTTGACCAAGAATTCTCTCCCTACATCCTGATCTCCTGACTCTACTCCCCCTTGTCTCTTATTTTCTGGCCCCTCCACCCATCCCTCCACTCACAGCCCCCACAACTCACTTTGCTTAGTTTTCTCTTTTTCCCTCTGTCAACGCCGCCATTCTCTCATTATAGGATCCCTGCTCAGCAGTTCTAAGACAGAGGCAAGGTGAGAGAGAGCGAGTGAGAGATATACAGAGAGTGAGAGAGAGAGAGAGAGAGAGAGAGAGAGAGAGAGAGCAAGAAAGAGGGAGAGAGATTATGACAGGCTACCGTCATGTGACTCCTCTGTTGTGCCTTTCACCTTCTACTACAGGACCACTGTGCATGCACATTGAATACTTCCTTCTCAGCTGGGGCTTTTATGTGCCCCATGTTTAAATGAGATAAATAAATCAAAGAAGACAAGAGGTCAGAGAAAGGCATGCATTTGGCAACCAAATGTGAAATCAATACAGGGTAGCCTTAGACATATAAAATGTGTTCCATCAGCTGCATGCAAAAAAAATGGCCACAGGCCTTTAAAGTAAAAAAAGAAATGCTCTGAATTAAGAAGAGGCAATACACAACAGTTATGAGGAAATGTGGGCAGATCCATTTTTTAAAACTGGTATTTAAAATGACTAGAAGAGAACTTGTAAAAATACAGTGTTATATTTATTTCTGATATAGCATTTTACTGTTGCTGGAAGTTTAAAGCAATGTGGACACATATCAAAAACGGTCTTTAAATTTGCTAAGTGTTTCATCCTCAAACATCCTATACAAACTGTGTATCTGGCAGAACAATGCATTTAATTATTCAGCTTTGTCAGCAAAGCTCTCTGTACTGTACCTGTAACAGTTGTGATGTAATCAGTGGACAAGGCATCTATCTGTGAAAGTTAGATAAAGTTTAAAAACTCTGCTTTTTGTAGGAAATTGGAATGTGACTGAATGTTGCATTGCTGATGGTTCTTTTTGCAGAGATGCACCAGCTGGCAGTAGAAGCGGCAGCGGAATATTATCCATTGTTCGGTATGGAATTGTTTGGATGGTATCTTTCTGCACCAAGGGCAGCAGAGTGGGGCAAAGACACAGTGCAAAAATTGTATGGCAAAAACAAAAAGACAAACCCCAGATGATGGCATTTATGCAGCACTACAGCTGTCATCATCTACCTCTGCAGACGGCACTTCATACCAGCTACAAAAGCTGAAGGCTTGCTTGCCTTCAGGGAAAGCAGACAGTCAAAATTACTAGTCATTAAGGACTGAATGTGAGCCCGGGGAGTCATCCACTTTGAAATATTTGGTCATAAACACAAACTAACCTAAACAGTTAAAAACATCTATCTATCTATCTATCTATCTATCTATCTATCTATCTATCTATCTATCTATCTATCTATCTATCTATCTATCTATCTATCTATCTATCTATCTATCTATCTATCTATCTATCTATCTATCTATCTATCTATCTATCTATCTATCTATCTATCTGTATGTGTGTGTATATGCTACCCTCTGACATATACTAGGATATTCTCAGTACTAGAATTTCAAACCTATTACTGATATCCAGGAAAATACTCTCTATACCATCTTTGAGACCGTTTGGGGGAAGGGGGACAAAAACATGATGCTGTATTTTAAAAACATTAAAAAAATAAAATAAAAATAAAAACATAAAGATTACAACAATACAAACAATAAAATCAATGACATTATTTTTTTTACTGATGTAGTGCAAAAAATATATTAACGATTGTAAGGTGTGTATATAGGCGTATATTCTCTTGGGTAGTGCAACAAAACAAAACAGAACAAAAAAAAATACAACAATATATTTTTAGGTTCTCTGAGGTAGTGCTTTGCTTCCGGTGACTTGGCTCCACATTTTCGTGGGTGATCAAATAGAGCAGGTAAGGTAGGCCACCACTGTTTCTGACTAGTTGCTTGTAGAGTTTTCTCAGCTTTAATGTCAGACTTTAAGAGAAATGTAGCAGTTTTTAGATGCAAATAATTGTGTTATGCTGTTAAATTAAATGCTGCAGACTGATAACGTTAGCTGCCTAGCTTCACATTAATATTATTATTTTTTTATTATTAGCCATGGCTGCTAGTTACCTTAATGATAACTTAAGAAACAACTATTAGTAATAGTACAGTAGCTGATCGATAAAGGTGCTTTCGGCTTCTCTCTTTTATTCCCACTGGGATTGCCACAGTGGACGGATCCGCATGTTTAATTTGGCATAGATTTTATGCCAGATGCACTTCCTGAGTGGAGGGCTGTGTGCCTGCCTGTAGCTGAAGTTGTGCCTTAATTGAATGAGACAAAGATGGCAGTCTTAGTATCGATACTCTTGCAAATGTATGTAAATTGATAGTAATTTTTACTACTGATTAATGTCTGAGACTTTTTGAAATTTTTTTTACAATCCTTGTACATACTGTGTATCACTGGTAATGCTTTAATTCTGTGGACCTATTTCAGTATAATGAAAATAAATCCACAGACAGAATAGGCGTTACAGACAATGTGTTAGTTGAAGTTCATAGCATAAAAAATGTTGTCATCCAAAGAATCAATGTTAGCTCTTTTTTTATTTTTTTTCTTAGAGATCTGTTACTTCTCAGAAGCCTTGTTAAAAGCTCTTAAGAGGAAAACAAGGCAATATTCCATTATAGTCAATTAATATATTATAGTTCATATCTTTAATGTATTTGAGTCTTGGTTTATGTATGTGTCACGGGCAACTTAGGTAAAAGCAAAAAGGAGGACTCAAATGCAGACATGACAGAGACAGCTCTACAAGTTTCAGAGTCTTTATTTCTCACAACAAGGTGAAGTGAAAGATCTTGGTCACTGAGGAAGCTGGAACTGGGGGCAGGGTGAGCCACTAAGAAGGAGGAGGGGGGAGTTAATTCAAGTATTCCAAGACAGAGATATCCAGAACAGTGATCAGAGGCAGCAATGGCATTGAGGAATTCAGGCTCACTTGGAGAAGTGGGTGAGTCCTTCCTTGGGAGGGGATACTGGTTAGATTGTCTGTAGCGAAGGGAGGTCCAGGAGGGCAGGCAGGGAAGCCGGAGGCAAGAGTCTGGATACAGGTGAGGGTTTGGAGGTGAAAAAGACCAGTCTCATGGAGGCAGGTAAGCTGCACAGGTAGGTGACATGCTTTTAAGCCAGGCAAGGTTAAACTGGGAGCAGAGAAACAGAAGAACTAGCACGGAAGCCCAAAAACAACAGATGAACAACATTAGGGAGCCAGTTTACCACAGAGCAATAGCAGACCATCCAGCGAAGAGTGTAAGGTGGAAGTACTGGTTGATGACAACTTGATGAGCAACAGATGGCTTGGCAGTAGCGCAAGAAACTAGACTCCGCCCTGGAGGAAAGAAGAAGCCAGTCCATCCTACAACCTGGGCCCTATAGCAGGAAGCGAGTTCAACAAATACAGAGTATCTTTTTGTTATCTGGATTCACTTACCCTAACACTGGAGCTCAGCATGCAGTGGTATGCAAATGTTTGGGCACCCCTGGTAATTTTCATGATTTTCCTTTATAAATCATTGGTTGTTCGGATCAGCAATTTCAGTTAAATATATCGTATAGCAGACGAACACAGTGATATTTGAGAAGTGAAATGAATTTCATAGGATTTACAGAAAGTGTGCAGTAATTATTTAAACAAAATTAGGCAGGTGCATAAGTTTGGGCACCCCAACCGAAAAAATTACATCAAAATAGTATGTCCTCCTTTTGCAAAAATAACAGCCTCTACATGCTTCCTATAGCTTTCAATGAGAATCTGGATTCTGGGTGAAGGTATTTTGGACCATTCTTCTTTACAAAACATCTCCAGTTCAGTCAGGTTTGATGGTTTCCGAGCATGGACAGCCCGCTTTAAATCACACCACAGATTTTCAATAATATTCAGGTCTGGGGACTGAGATGGCCATTCCAGAACGATGTACTTGTTCCTCTGCATGAATGCCTTAGTAGATTTTGAGCAGTGTTTAGGGTCGTTGTCTTGTTGAAGTATTCGGCCCTGGCACAACTTCAACTTTGTCACTGATTCTTGAACATTGTTCTCAAGAATCTGCTGATACTGACTGGAATCCATGCGACCCTCAGCTTTAATCAAATTCCCAGTACCTGCACTGGCCACACAGCCCCACAGCATGATGGAACCGCCACCAATTTTAATGTGGGTAGAAGTGTTTGCCTTGGAATGGTGTTCTTTTTCTGCCATTCTGCCCCTTGTGATGTCCAAATAACTCAATTTTAGTTTCATCAGTCCACGGCACCGTATTCCAAAATGAAGCTGGCTTGTCCAAATGCGCTTTAGCATACCTCCAGTGACTCTGTGGCGTGTGCGCAGCAAAGGCTTCTTCTGCATTACTCTCCCATACAGCCTCTCCTTGTGCAAAGTGCGCTGAATAGTTGAACGATGTACAGTGACACCATCTGCAGAGAGATGATGTTTTAGGTCTTTGGAGCTGCTCTGTGGGTTGACTATGACTGTTCTCACCATCCTTCACCTCTGCCTATCTGAGATTTTCCTTGGCCTGCCACTTCGGGCCTTAACTAGAACTGTGCCTGTGGTCTTCCATTTCCTCACTGTGTTCCTAACAGTGGAAACTGAGAGCTGAAATCGCTGAGATAGCTTTTTGTATCTTTCCCCTAAACCAGAGGCTTAGGGGGGGCTCCCATCAGAGGCTCCCATCAGAGAAGATGCAAAGAGGAGAAACACTTGCAATTGGCCGCCTTAACCCTTTCTCATAATTGGATTCACCTTTGTATGTACTTCAAGGGTCAATGAGCTTACAAAACAAATTTTGTGTTTCAATAATTAGTGTTAAAGGTATCCAAATCAATAAAAGGACAAGGGTGCCCAAACTTATGCACCTGCCTAATTTTGTTTAAATAATTATTGCACTTTCTGTAAATCCCATAAACTTCATTTCACTTCTCAAATATCACTGTGTTCGTCTGCTGTATGATATATTTAACTGAAATTGCTGATCGGAACAACCAATGATTTATAAAGGGAAATCATGAAAATTATCAGGGGTGCCCAAACTTTTGCATACCACTGTAAATGATCACACAAAGCTGGTTATCAGCTCACTAAATTAACCCAGGACCAATGTTAGGGTAAGTTAAATCCAGATAATGGAAAGATATCCTGGGTATGTTGAACTCACTTTGTAGTGCAGAGTCCAGGTTACGAGCATAGGTCACCATGGTGATTTAACCCTGTAAAAAGAGAGCCACTTTTGTGACATAGAAAACTCTGGCTATAGTCTCAACATAGCTTCCTAACCAGTTAAGTTTGCTTCATAGTACACCCCTCTGGTGGAAGGGGTTAGGAGGAGTTGGGCTTCAGTCAGCTGAACTTGTACAACAAACCAGCATAATTCTCATGTAATCAAATATCATGACATCAAACAGATGTCAAAATATAATTTTGACAAAACCACCTTAAGATTATAAAATGCATGTGATAATGATTATATTATCTAATGAATTGTACTTAGCAGCCATTGCAAATACACAAAAAATTACGTTTTTTATTTAAAAAAAAAAAAAACTAACCAAACTTGATAGTACCTTAAGGTGATTTGCACCACTGGAAACACTATACAGCAATGTTTTCTTCTTTATCAGCGAATCGCTGCTGGGTGAAGGACATAGGCCTACTTATTTCTGAGCACCTCCTGCTACTGTTCTACCGACTGAAAACTTGTGGCAGCAACAAATGTAGTTACAAATAAAGACACTTAAGAAGATGAGAAAGAGAAATCTCTTGCTTAGTTTTTACATTTACTTCAGTGACAATATAATCAACAAAATGTAAGGCTTGCAAAACTACATGTTATTATATGTTCATTATACACAGTATTGGTACTGTGTTTCCACCTTTTAGATAAATATTATCACTTTGTGGTTGCAGCACGAGGGCTGTCTGGTGTAATAAAAAACAAACTCTGCCAACTCAAACATGCAGAGATGCCCCCTGTAGCGACCCTTTGTGAATAAGGGAGAAGCATATCACAGATTTCATTTTACAGTTTAATCTTAATTCTGTTATAGTTTAGGTTACGGTGTAGTGGCCTTTCACCCACCAAATTGGAGGCTTTTCATCTCCATCATTTCGTGTATTGAAATCCGAAGGCTGCAGATCCACTGGTTTGAATTTCCACTTGTGTTCCTAATACTAAGGGTAAAGTTAAGAAAATCATTGCTATTTTGTCCTGTCTGACTTAGGTCCTAATGATAAACCTTGATAACTCCAGATGTTTTTTTTCTTTTGAAACTGTTCTGGATTCTGTGGTATGCTCAGTGATTATTGCTCAGTGGCTATTAGTGCAGGAATGTGTTTCCTTTGTGAGTGCTCTCAGGTGAGACTGTTTGTGTACTAACTGCCTTTTCCTCCTCCTACTCCTATACTTTTTGTTGTCTAGAAATCTCACAACCTTAGTTAACTTGTTTCATAAAGTGGTCACAGTACAAAAGAAGATATAACAAAGGAATTGTGCCATTTCAATGTACCTGTGCAGTATCACACAGAAGTAAAGATTTTGTCATCACTAGCAATCAAGCTGGTGAAAACATTCTTTTCTCTGGCTCAACTACATTTAAGTTCTCTGGGAAATGCCATTTTCAGACTGCAAAGCTGAAACACTACATACTGCTCTGAGGTTTCCATTTTTGGGCATGGATCAATATAGCTTATAATAGATCTGTTTGGGTATGTTTCATACTGCAATATGTTCTCGTCTCAGTTCCAGCTCAAGTAGCTTTAACACAAGAGCAGGTATTGTTTATTGGGAGAAAACAATGATTAGAAATATCTAACTCACTGTGTCAGCTGTTTTCCAGGATTTTACCATTTCATAATGTGCTTAGCAAAGATCCAAGCTGGAAATTCATGTCTTTGAACTTGTGTGAAAATTGCAGGTAAAAAAAAAAAAATATTGCAGGTAATTTTAAAGCTCTTAATGTTCAAAGTCCTTCAAATGACTTCTTATATTTGCTACATGCTCTTATGGAAAAACCCTACTAGTTATATAGGCAGGGTGGTGACTTTCCTTTTTAAAGAGGCTAAAGAAACTCTGCCTGTTTAACACTGCACTACAGCCCAAGATAAGTTTCTCCATTTCTGACAGAAAAGAATGAGAGGTTTTCCAAAAAGTGGTTTGGTTTGGCTTATCTTAAGCTGATCCTGAGCTTAACTTATTTTAAATGAAGTGATCATACATAGCTGTAGCATCACTAAAAATTAAATAAATAATAAAAAGAACCATAATTAGCTAACCAACCCCCGGGCTACCTTAGATCTAAAAGTTTTGTCTCTGGATTCCTACTGACAATCAACTGCCAACTGATAACAACCTACAAAAGGAGCTTGTCATGTTTTTTTTAGAAATGCCTTGAACTGAGCGTTGATTGGATTTTAGAGTTTGATAACGCTTTGAAAACTTTTTTTTCTTTGGTATTGGAACTCTCGGTATTGACGAATGTGACAAATGGACCAAAGTTACTGCAAAATTAAACATAAATATAAAAAAGCAATGTATATAAAATTTAAAAAAAAATGTCTAAAACTGACTTTAGACACAGCGATTTTTTTTTAAGCGTTCAGTGTTTTATTGAATGTGACCTGAGCTGGTTTAAACTGAACTGCAGAAATAAGTGATGACCCTGTCTGGTCCTGCCTCATCCCGTGCTGTAAAGCATGGACTGAGAAGCAGTTTCGTTCACTAACCACAACAAAGATCCCCAGAGGACACAATGAGAAAAATGGGTGACAAGAAAAGAAGTGGAAAGGATAAATGTTAGATCAAAGTACACTGAATGCTTGCATTATGGAAAATGCCCCCAGGGAGCTCTAGGAAACCTTACATACACATCTAATCATGTTACACATAGGAAAGACTATGCAGACACACACACACACACACACACACACACACACACAGGCGCGCGCGCCCACGCGCGTGCTGAAAGACATGTATTCCCTAGGCCCTTATCTAAACTTCACATTTAAAACTCCACGCTTCACCCAAACCCTGACTCCAACCAAATGTGAGCCCTCCAAGTGGTCCTCTCATAGCTAAAAATATGATAAACACACACACAACAGCCATCAGCACTTCATGAGCCATAATTCACAGAGCATATTGACCTTGTTCGGTGTGCTTGTGTGTGTGCATGCATGCATGCATTTGCTCATACAGGTTTCTAGGCAGGGTTAGACACCAGCCTGCAGGTCCCTGAAAATTCTAATTTAGCTGCGTAAGCATCTTTTTATTCCTACCATATTAAAATTAAATGTGATGATGGATAGACCTTTTAATGGATGGAGCCCTTAGGCTCTTCCACTGTGTGTGTGTGTGTGTGTGTGTGTGTGTGTGTGTGTGTGTGTGTGTGTGTGTGTGTGTAGAGGGAGAGAGAGAGAGAGGGAGAGAGAGAGAGAGAGAGAGAGGGTGCTTAAGTGTGTGTGTGAGCCTGATTGCTGCTGTGGGGGGGGGTTGAGAGGCCTCCTGTAATATAAATGGGAGGCCTAACGAATGGAAGGAATTCAGAAAGAGAAAGAAGGCTGAAAAACTAATAGTAACCCTAAATTAAAATAAATTAAAAGATCTTAGGAAACACACTCTTGCTTTTGCTGCACCTTTTGCATGCTGAATATTAATGACTACTTTTTATACACTAGAGTATATGCAGACATAAACTGACACTATTTGCACCATGGCCCTATTATACACAGCAGGCACAGCTACCTACTCTCTGCTCACACACATACACTGGTTTCCAAAACCCACATGCCTTTGGATGTAGAGCGCTGAGAGGAGAATTGCCAGCGGCAAGAGTTGTCCTATCTAATAACACCCTAAAATGGAGTGAAAGGGGAGTGGAGCAAAAGGAGGAGAAGAAAAAAGTGCAAAATGCTGAATATGTATTTTAAACAGAATGTGGCTAGTCAGGCAAGTGGGCAAGACAGCATAACATGCATGGACATCAGCGTACGCACATGCCTGCACACAAACATTCACACACAGACATACTGATGCACCCAGAGATGCACATGCACACCCATACAATGTCAGGCTAAAGGAATTGATGCCTGTTTTGATCTGGGCTGCTGGCAGCCTTTGTTCAAAGCTCTGGGGATGTACAAAGACAGAAAATAGGCTGATCTCTCAGCTTGAGAAAACACTCATTCAAATAAACCACACTTACTGTATACACAATTGCAAGAACACACACTAAAACATTTGCATGCACCCAGTGTGAGTTCCGCATACCTCCATGTTCACATCCTACAACACAGCCAAACACATGGTCTAAAGCATCCATAATAGGATTCCATTTAATGTGTTTACAAAGTAGAGAAAAAGTAAAGATATTCACTGAACAATTCCCTTATAGCAAAAACAAGTCACGTCGAACTGCTAGATGAGTAACATGCATGGAGGCTATTTTTCTGTATGGAAGATGCTGATGAATATTCTAACAATCACAACAAGAAACACCACGGATTGCTTGGCTCTGTGTTCTGTGTCAGCACAGTTTGCAATCTGTGTTATCCTTCATCTATTTCTCATCTCGCATCCAAGGAGCTAATTAGTGAGTAATAGTACTGATTCTTCTCAGTTATTATGTACAGAGTTCAGACTTACACCAAGTCTGCACTTTTTTTTCTTATTTGGAATATCTCACATTAGGTGGACCCGGTGAACCACAGTATTTGGGACAATGACTGATCCTGTTTATGAGCTTCAAATGGGAGAATCAATACATTCACAGGGATGGTGATGCGGCGTGCTCAGTCTTAGGTCAATTGGTGGAAAGAATTTACCAAATAAAATTTGATTTTTTTTTTTAACTTATCGTCCACTTAGAATTTTTCCAAAGTGAATTTTTTTCACTGAAAGATCTTCGGGTTCTTAGCAAACACTAAAGGCAGTCAGAAGGAAAACAACAAGAAAACACACAGGCTTAATGTGTAAATGCTGCAGTCCCGGGAGAGCCACCCGTAACATGTTTTGTTGCTGATTACAGCCAGATTTTGCATTAGATGTCCTCAGTATGGCACTAGGGAGGACAATATTTCCTGCTTGTCAGTCCACCGCTTAGATTTATTGGTTAGATTGCTAAAGGAACTTTGGAACATTCATTCTTTCAAAAGGATGAGGATGAGTTTAGAGACTGACTTTGTATCTAGTGGCAAATCTTACCATAATAATCACGGTGTATGTATACATGTCTGTATCTGCACCTTAATGGGTAGGCCAATCTGAATGAAAAAACATCATCACACATACAGCAACCATTAATATCTATATGTTTAACAAAAAAGATTTAATACAAATCAGAGTTCTTTTGATTTTCTTATATGTATATATATATAGGTTTTTAATTATGTAGCTTGCATTGAAGATAAATACATATTACATCACTGTTACATGTATATATCACTCTGTTGTGAAGTGTTTATAAAAAGCCATGTTTTTGTCATCTGACTATATCCAGTGGTATAGAGAAGACATAAAATATTCAGAATAACATGATAAATTAACCATACATGTTTGCATCATGTACAAGTGAATGAAAAAGCACCCCAGGCCTGGCCAAAACTGCCCTTAGGTGGGTTTTTGTTAGTGTTCATAGCTACAATGAGCAATTCTTAATTTTATGACTGTGTACCTCTGTGTACTAGTTAATTCATCCAGCTGTACTTTGGTTTTCAATCAAACCTTATAAGTCTGAGTCATCCTTGTTTTGTTAACATCATGTCTTCCTCATCTCTGTGAAACAGAACATTTTCATTTCACCGTCTCAGGGGTCTGTTTGGGGCAGTAATAAAAAAATGATTTCAGACATGCTCGGTCAGCTTGTAATAACAACTAGTTCTGTGATATTATAAAATATGCAGAACATCAGCATTACATTAAGCCAGAAGTTGCCATGGTCAGTACCCCCTGAGTGGCAAAAGTCAAACAGTTAGCACTTGCTGTCATACATTCAAATTGAAATAAAACACTGACAGAATGGCTAAATGATTATGAAACCGGAGGAGTGTACTGTATAAGACAAAAAAGAAAAATAGTGATTTTATCTTTCTAAGGGGCCTTGTTAACTAACCTCATGGTTTTCTGAACAGAATAAAATATCTAACAAACTCAGGATTTTCCTAGTGTGAGTGTCCAACTGTACAGCTACCATATGCATCAGGAGCATCAGTTTCTGAGCATATTTTGATGTCTGCAGACCACTGACTGTTCAGATCATCACGTCTTGCTTTTTCTCCCGATGTTGCAGCTCTGCTGTTGAGAAGGGAGGTAGTGAGGCCAAATGCTATTGTGTGTGTGTGTTTGTGTGTGTGTGTGTGTGGGGGGGGGGTGATGTCAGCATGCACTCTTTAAAAAGACCACTTGACAGCTATTCTACTGAGGCTTCAATTCTTATCCCAGCTTCCAGTGAGTGCCACAAGCTCTATGGTGTTGTGAAGCAGTTTGACAAAGAATATTTTATGCTGGTAAATCTGAGCTTGAAGCTATTGTTGAGAGATCTGTAATTAGCGCTGGTAATATGCTGCTTGAGGTTCTAATCCTGGCACTTGTATATATCATCCATCCATCCATCCATCCATCCATCCATCCATCCATCCATCCATCCATCCATCCATCCATCCATCTTTTAGTTTAGCCATTTTTAGTTAAAATTGTTTTTGATAGTAGCCTGTTGTTTGATTTTCTGAGCATTGATTGGAGGAGTTTAGAGTGTGCTATGTGCTTTTCTCAGTCAGTGTTCACCCTGGGCAAACTGACAGTTTGGATCTGGAAATTCTGACTATTCCTTATCATTGGGAGCAGCAAAAAGGTGGGGCAGCTGATAAGCTGATAAACGCAAAGCCAGCAATGACAATGTAAAGCTGAGCCTGACAACCTGATAGGAGGCTCATCAAATGTATGCCATTCAACCAGGTCAGTTTGCGTGCTGCTCTGTAAACACATTTTATTTAGGTGATAACACGGTCTTGCTTTCAACATCATTAAGCTAAATATCAACCCCCACTTGTGGTACGGATCTGAGATTACCAACCTTTCCTTCCACATCCATCAAATACTTTGTTTCATTCTTGCCTTTTATAGTTTTGTTTTCATCTTTGTCATGGAAAAGCAGATTTTGCATGTCCTGACCTTTTGTGAGGAAAGACAATAAATGTGGGCTGCTGTTTGTGTTGGAGCTGTAGACAATCAGGTAATAGGGTGTGTTATATGGTTTCTGGAACGATAAAATACGAACTTGTCATCATTCATAAAGACCATTCACAAGATCTTTTTTTCTTTTTTTTTTAGTTAGCCAGATATTAGCATTCATATTCCGCTTTAAAGTCTGGTGCATAAAACCTGTTCTGATGTACAATGTGCTGGAGTCCTTTAACACACCTGAGTCAAACTGGGATCTACCTGAAGGGAACACTGTGTAAGTGTACTGGAGAACTGCTGCTGTTTAAAAAGAAAAGGGAGGTTACAGCAAATTCTGCACATTTACTACAGTCTAATTTTGAACTTAAATTATTCATGGCATTATTTCTCAAAACCACCCTAGTTTTAGGATCTAAAACCATTGCACAGCATGGTATTTTTACATTTTGATTTATCACCACCTATGTTCTACTTGAAAAGATGTAATCTTTGGGTGATGTTTGAGCCTATTACTAAATAATGAACAAGGTTTATGCTGAAACAGATGATCAGAGGATGGAATTACTGGTTTATATGTGCCACATACCGTGCTGACTGTAATGTGTATCACTCACTGTGCACAAACATCCCAAGGTAAATTGGACGTTTAATGCTTAAAAGGTATATTGGACTTGCTGCCTTAAGTCATTTACAATATTTCATTGGCTCATCATCTGGCAACACCAATTTACTTTCTATGCTTGATGCCTGCAGGAACACTTAAATTGTGTTTGTATTTCAATTTATAAGGAGCAAGCGTAGAATTGGCATAGTACTGAGTAAGGGTATGAATGTACAAGTGTGGTATGCATAGGTGTGTGTAGCGTGTGTTCTTGTTGTTGTGTCTGTGGCATGGGAAGCAAAGATGAGAGGCAGAGGTGAAGCATGTTTTTCTTAGGGCTGAGGATCTCTGTCTTTTTAGGAATTCCCTTGGCAGTACCCCCACTGAAGCCCTCAGGCCATATTACTCACACGCATGCACAAACACACACACTCACGCGCGCACACACACACACACACGCACATCTTTAACAAATCCAGATATAGACACTGCGATGCATAAATCCAAACATACAGAGTGCAACAGAGCCACAAAAACAAAGTCTTTTTTGCGACTTTAAATATTCAGTTGGAGCTTAAACAATGACATAAATGTTAATAATAAAAAAAAGAACCAAACCAAAAACCTGATTTCTATTTTAGTGTAAAACAACACTGTCTGACAGCTGACCTTTTTGACAGCTGATTCATACTGTATATACACCCAAAGGGTTTAAAATGCTAATTCACTGGATTACTTTATGTGGACTTTCTTAGATGAATAAAATGTTTTTTTTTATTCCAAAGACATGTTTGTTTACACTTCTTTTTTTTTCTAAAAAAAAAAACTGCATATGGTTATACATAGTTAGGTCCTCAATTTTTTGGACAATGACATGTTTTCTTTAAATTTTCCTCTGCAGAAAACAGCAAATGTAGTGGCTCAACAGTGTAGTGCTTTACACAGTTGCCTAGCATGTGAGACATCTCCAGTTTAAGATTTCCCGTGCCTGACAATCATCTAAGGCCTCATTATTTTTTTAGGATAGGGGCAAAAGCCAGGGGCAAAAGCTAGTGTCGTCATTCCTCTGTTCTCCACATTTCCCTTTGAACCCCATTGCACAGGCTGTGAAATTGTGAATGTTGAAAAGAACCCGACACCAAAAACTGAGGAGCTGCATTAAGTTTTGTAGCTGCTGGTATTGCGTGACTCCTTTTGCTTGGAGGTTGCAGGTCATATCTGAGTTCGTAGAACAAATTTAGGTGTCTATACATTTTTATCACATCCTCCTCTGGCAAATGTCTCATTCTTCTAGCACGTGCTCTTAAATCTCTGACACGCTTTTCTTTCTGCATTAGGGAAAGCTTTATAATAAGACCTGCGGGCTGGCCATAAGAACGCCGTACTACTTGGACTAAACCTGGTAATATGGCCAGCCCACGGGTCGTATTATAAAGCATTACCATGCATTAAATATCAGCGCAATCAGCAGTAAATTTCACATTGCAAACGTTAGTAGTCTGTTTGATTCGATTTAAATTTGCTTGTCCTTATACTTTGCACCTTGAGAAAGAAACTCCCAGAAATGTATAAATGTGTAAGAGTTTCCACTTCTTACATGCGTGCGCTCTCTTTGTAAATACTGACAGTACTTCTTTTTACGCAAATACACTGTTTGCACTGTCACAACGCATTAGGAAATCTGGTCCAAAGACTATTATGTGTTTCTGCTTTCCCCAGTCTAGAAGAGGTATCGCTTTCTCTCACCCAGTCTCTGTGTGAAGGCCAATTGCAGCATTCTTGCCCTAAATAATCAAAAGTTTGATTCCTGGTCAACTAGACTCTTTACTGCACAACATTCCTGACTACCCCCCACACAGAAACATTTCCTATCTGTTGCCACAGTCCCGTTCCAATAAAGTAATAGAATACAAAAAAAAAAAGTTTAAAAAATTGCTTGGTTGCCACTTTGGCCTAGAATGGCAATGAAGCCCAAAGATCCAAAGATGGCAGGCATAGTTATCCACTTGGTTGTGGGTAGAGCTCAACTGTGGGACTAACTCTGGTGCTTAACAATGAGGATATGACATTGATGTACTCCACTGACGGAAAGCAACAAGCGAAAAGACACAAAATAAGACAGAATGAGCTGATTGATTATCCTGTAGACCGGAATGAATGTGTGGGAGGAACAGAGGTGGGTACTGAGTGTGTGTGTGTGTGTGTGTGCGTGTCCATGTCTGGAGAAGAGGATCGGGTGCTGGATAGATAAATGACACGATATGTGACACTTTAAAATATACAATTCTGACCCCTAACTCCCTAAGCTCATCTCTGTCTAACAGAATGACACACAGTCATTCTCACACACACACACAAACATGCACTCGCCCCTACTCACACAAAGCCTGCATGCATTGTAAATCAGGTTTGATCTGTCAGAGGAGTGTGTCTTAGCTGTCAGTCGGCAGTGTTTGAGTGTCAGGAGATGAGCAAATGTATGGGTCTTTGTGCATGCTGGTTATGTGTTAGGGTTGTGTGTTGTGTATGGCTTGTGTGCATGTTTGACTGCAGTTGCTTAACAGGCATCCATCACTACCTAATCTTCTGTGCTCCATCAGTGAGATCTTTACTGATGTCATTTAAAGCCTCATTGTCTCTTCTGGCATGGTGCTCTCTGGATATGTATATGTCCAATTAGCAGTAGTGATTGTCCATATAAATTAAAATATCTCAAAGCCTGGGTGTATTTCATGGTAATAAAGTTGCTTTAATTGTGCAAGTATTCCATCAAGCTCCTCAAACACGATGACGATCCAACAGCCAGTGAAAGTGACTTGTCAGCAAAAAGAACGGGAGGTTGAATGATTGGTATTTCAGCACAGGGACAACAGTAGAGTAACAGTGAACTTCAGACATACAGCTTTTCCCTACTAGCTGGTCTACAGGTCAGTGCCTGCATAAAAAAAACTATAATCCCTTTTAAATGTTCATGACGGTCATGAACATTTAAAAAGGGATGAAACAGTGCCATAAATGTAAATGCTAATATTCACACACAGCTGTAAATGCAGCACTTATGTGTAAATAGATGATTTAAAATATTTATCTGAAAAAAGATGAGCACATGGGTTTTGAGCGAGACTGCCTCTAGCTATGTGCAGGGGCGGGCTCAACCCATCCAGATTTGTACCTTGCCCAATTAAAAATTGAGAGGAAAAAAAAAATGGCCAAGGCAACAAAAAAATAGCCCAATAATTACTATTGCTCTTTCCAAGATCTGTTTGGGTGTGTAGCCTATCGCCTCAAAGTAACACCTCTTTCTGCTCGTTATGCTCAAGAAACACACAGAGCTTTCACCATTGCAAAGAATGATCTCTGACAATAGGCATCCATCCCATCACACTGGGACTGTTGTGCACACAGTCCCATCGCTTTTGAGTAACCACACACTCAAACACATAACCTGTGTGTTGAATTAAAATGGTAAGTTTATTATTAGAAAAAAAAATTGTGTGCATAAGGTTGTGTCAGGAATCCTGTACAAAAATTGTAATCTCAATGAGAAGAGGAGATGCCAGCATCAGGCCTCAAATTGGCCCTCATTGTGAGGCACAGATGACAAGCTAAAAACATGCACTACCTGTAAATACTGGCTACTTATTCAGATTTAATTGTGTTGCTTGTCATATCTTGTTTTCATTCTCTGTTATCTTTTCTCTTACTCTGGCTTGTTTCAGCTGTTATTTTTATTTGATGTCTGTCGTTAAATGGGTACTGAAAGGAACTGGATTCTTTGTAATCACGTACAGGACCATTAAACCTAATTTCGTTTTACCTAATTCCTCTCGACAGTTTTCATTCTCTTCCCATGTCAGTGTGCAATTTACGATATAAAGTGTTCCTTTCATCTGTATATTTGCAATAACTTGTGTTGACACAAAGCAAAATTACTTTAGGCTTCAGTCACACAGGTGACAGATCTGTCAGCCACTATCTGGCAACCACTATTTACAATGGAAAAATGTGTATTCCCTGACCAGTTGTGAGTGGTTGCTGGAGGTTGCTGGCAGTAGCTATGAAATCATTCATGCAGGCCTAGAGACCAGTCCTTCACCCACTGGTAACCTCTGCTTGCTAGGGAAAAGTGTGTATTCCACAAAAGGTTTGGTGAGTCGTCACTATATGGTCACTACAAGCTGCCGAGGTCGCCTGTAGTTTGCATGGAAGGTACCAATTTGTCTGCACGTGTAACACATGAAGAACGTTTGCTTTCAAAGCAAAGGTTGCGCCTTTCTAAAATGTGTTGATTGCAGTGATGAGGAACAACTTTTACTCCAAAGGTGAATGTCTTCTGATTCTGTCACACTTTTTCAAGTTTCACTACAGCTCAGAGGGTGTGTGTTTGCAGATGACTTCCATGCAAACTGTTGGCAACTGTGGCAATCTGTTAGCAACCAAAGCAATCACAAGGAGGCAGCACGTTCTTTGCCAGCTGGTGGGGGAATACACATTTTTACTTAGTGACCAGAAGTTGCTCGGGAGTTGCTGACCGGTCTCTAGCCACGCGTGACTGAGATTTGTATGTAACTTTTTTGGTTTTGTTTTTCTTTTACTGAACAGTCGCTGGTCAGGATCATTTGCTTATTTATTTATTCAACCAATTAACACTAAAATGAGCACATCTGCTTCAGCTGTTCAAACTGCTCTCCATCACTGGTTTGTGTGTTTTGTTGAAAGAATTCCAAGTCTTCCATTTGGTTATACCACAGATTTTCTCCTGTACCTCAAATAAACTTGCTTCTAATTTTCACACACTTCAGAATGCATTTGACCCATCCCTTTACAGTGGTGCTTGTGGCTATCATTGGTCACTTTAGCCTTTACTGGCTTATCAAATATTAACGTCTCACCAATTACCCAGCCTTGCTTGACTTAGCAAAGCTTCTTGGTTGGGATTATTTATTATTGCTGCCACTGTTGCTTCCCTCCCTTTGGGCAAATTACTTGGAACCGCTATTAAGTACTGGCTGTAGACTGTTTGCTGGGGTGGTAGGCGGTATTCGTTTTCCTGCACCGTATGCCCCAGACACTTGACCCTTGTCAGTCACATAATACAGCTAGTAAATCATTAGGAGTAGTCTTCAGACTTTCCTTTTCGGGTTTGTTTTTGTTCCGATCACTGCTCGTGCTAACTGCCCGCTTCTTTTTCCTGTTTATTCCAAACACGTTTCTTACTGCTGCTAAAAATATAAAATGAAGCATCCTCCTGTACAATTACCGGAAATACAGCTGATTTTTTAATTTTAATTTAAGACTGCTAAACATAAATATGTATACATGAATAGTTAAAACACCAGTTGGTTTTGTTTTTATACTGTTAGGTTGCTGCCTCTTTAAATGTTCCAGCATGCTTTATCTTTTCTCTTCTCTCCTCTCATGTCCTTCTCTTTTTTCTCTCTCTTAGCTCCCCTTCTTTCTGTCCTTAAACCACCTATTTCCTTGTTTCCTCTCCACTGCCTCACGTTTTAATTTGAACTTACTCATCCTATCAGCCTCTGAATCTGTCACTATTTTCTCTTTGTGTTAAACATTAATATCCCCTCTCTTCTTTGTCTTTTCTTCCTTCATTTCTTGATCTCCGCTTCAGACATGAGCGCATAAGCACAAGGTTTTGTCATCATTAAGTTTAAGCTGATAAAGAAGCATTCAACACAGGTGCTTCCGCACTCACGCACACACATGTGCGATAGATTTATGCTGTCAATTATTTCAGTCACATATTAAACAGCAAGTGCTATCTTAGTGCTTAATTATCAATTAACAGTGAATGAATAACTGACAATTTACAGCACAAAGCTGGTCTATTGAATATGTGGGCAGCGCCAGTGAACACAACACAAGGACACACGGAAATTAGAAAAGGATTTATGCCTGTTGATCGCCGCGTTTGTTTCTGCAGTAGTTTCATTTGCTTGCATGTGTGTTCCTTATTTGTGTGGTCTATATTTGTGCATGTGTGCTTGACTGAGTGCGAGCTTAATCAGTTGCGTTCGGTGTGTAGCATCAGTGTTACTCCCCACCTTCATAGAGATTTATCATTCTAGCATTGTGAATGCTGTCACGTTTTATCACGCCTGCTCCATTAATGGAGCTGGGAGGGAGGACAGCTTTTCATGTCATTAGGAAAACATGATACGGCAATGATTTAAGACTACGTTGGAATTCTGTTTAAAGCATTTACACACCAACAATACAGAGCTACTACATAATAAGAAGATGGCATTACAGCTTGTCTTTTAAAGTGAGGGGAAATCTGACAGCCCCCCCAGCTCATTTACCAAACCAGAGGTAGCATTCTTAACATTCAGAACTTCAGCTCAATTAACAAGCGTGAAGTTATTTATTTATTTGCTTTTTCCAAAAATCCCTTAATTGCTACTTCATTGCTTATATGTGGAGGCATTCATCTGACAACAATGCATCATATATTAGCCACTGGGAAGGTTCTTCCTCCTCTGCATGTTCAGGGTATGTCTCTGGCAATATCTGCCTGAGACCTGCCGTTATGCAGCAAAACAAGTACAAAATGGGCGTAAATGGCCCTCTGTGACGGTGGTATTTGTAAGTACAGAGTTATGCGTGCCTAGTATGGAAACCCTAATGTTACTACAGTGGAGTTAGATTATTGGAATCACACACTAATTGGGTTGCTGTGTTAAAAGCACTTTGATGCTGGATGTGAGTTTATTTTGCGACTGGATGGAGCAGTGTAGCATTGTAATATTTTTGTGTGGCGCATATATTTACATATTCCTTCATGGATTTAGGATTGAGTTGAAATTGAGCCCAGGAGTTTCTGCCTCTGGTGAATTTAATTTGTTATGACACTTTTTTTTTCTGCTGTAGAAGACTGAATTATCTCATGTGTATGTCTGCCCACTTGCACATTCACCCTTGGAGACATTCCTCAAAGCAACGACTCATTTTCGGTCTTTAAATATGCTGAAAGTCAGATGCTCGCACGCAACATACACATACGCACACACACGTGCCTGAACGCATGCACGCACACACACACACACCTCTATCTACAAACACGGCAGGTATGAGAATGGGTGTAGTGAGGAACATCTCCCCCTCTCACTCTGCGGGAGATAACACACTCTCCTTTCAAGCATCTCAAGGACTCTAAAAAGGGTGAGAAAGATTGTAACTCTCCTCCTAAAATGGGTCTGTTCTAGAACTTTCTTGCAATTGCACACTGAACAGTTTAGTTTATGCTTATTTTTGGTCATTTTGAAATGCACTTGGATACACAGAAGGGTTTAGATAAGGTTCAGAGCAGCGAGCAGCTGCGGTAACTACACATATTTGTTGTGTCATGCAGAGGCTTAAGACTTAACTTTAAATTCCAAGCAATAGGCCAGCTTGTGCAACACCGGTTCAGCAGCAGCATCATACTCCTAATAAGGAACTCCATGTTAATGTAATGCACCCACACTGAGTTTTCTCCGAGGGGACACATTTTAATGACCTGGTTTTCTTTCAGTTAGCTGTGCCCTTACCTGCAATACAGCATACGTTACTTATTATTATGACTGGAAACAGCATGGGGGTGCACAAGTGAGAACACAGGACACTCAGTGCTTGGCCAGTAGCAGCCCATATGTGGATTGAGAGGCTGAGGATTTAACCACTTGACTGTCTTGGCACACCACCAAAGGTCTGGTTTTTATGGAAAGGATTGACCCTTCTCTTTTCGTCTCATGCAGCCTGCTCCTATCTCTCTCTCTCCTGCTGCCTCCATTGTCATCTTTCTCTCCAAGGTACTTTGCACAGACTGCTAAACTGTTAGAGCATGCAGAGCTTTCTCGGTAGCAGAGACAAAGAGAAATCATCCATTTGAAGTTACAGAGAATTCTCCCGTGAGAACATCTTCACTCACTGTCCGAGTTCACAGACGGCTGGAAAGTGAAATGTTACTAATAAGTGTTTTGTAATTATTTCATATAGGAAATGTAGGCATTAAAATAATTTATACTTATCTTACTTATACCTGCAAGTGTTTCTTAATAATTTACCCACTAAGTTTAGTAATATTTTGTAAATAAAAAGCTTTATGTTAAATAAATGCTAGCTATAGGTTTATATTTCAGCAGATCAAATAGACACCTTGCAGCACTCACTAAAAAAAACAAAACAAAACAAAACAAAAAAACTGAAATAAAAACTGAATTATTTCTGTGTTACATCAAGCTCCATAATCCCAAGGACATTAAAACCAAAATTGGGTTCAAAACCTGCCCTCATATATCAGGTCGATTGAATTGATTTGTCCTTCTCTGTGATGCGGCTTTCAATTTTGTGAAATTTGTTTATTGATTGTGGCTCTATAAGGATAAGACTTTTAGATTTTAGGTGAATCGAATTTCCTTCTTCCTTATTTCTGCCTTTGAAGACACAATATTGCCATCAGTCATCTGATACTTTTCTGATTGCCTGCTCCTCACTCAGCCTCTCACACTCACTCATACATGCACACTCAGCCAATACTCACGTACTCCTATAGTGCCTGTCTGCATAAACACTCAGCAAAGACTCAATGAAATTAAAATTATAGAATGAAACAAAAAGGTAGGAAGTATACCTAACCACACACACACACACACACACACACACACACACACACACACACACACACACGCGCACACACACACACACACACACACACACACACACACACACACACACACACACACACACACACACACACACACACCCTGCATGGATTTAATTGCCTCTGTGTTTGTAATTATGGCTCTGCAGGAAGTAGAACGGAGCACCTGGGTGCCCTGCAGTGGAATACACTCTGAATGAACTCTGTGTGTTAAAACCTTTCTAATCTTGGAAATAAAGGTTGAACTACTCTTGAACCTGGACAGTTAAAAATCTAATTCAAACACTCGCTGATCACATTTCTGATTTTTATGCATTCCAGAGCGGGCCATTTTCACATAAAACAGGTAATACTGTATGTGTGATAATTCTGTATAAATATTTGCCTTTTCAAGCAGATTTATTCAATAGCAGTTGGATTTACTCTGCTAGTGTATTTCAAGAAGAAAAACAGGCATTTCCTTTCTTTCCTTGTTTTGCTCATCTGGTTTACCTGAGTAAGAAAGCTGAAACCACATGAATTTAATTTGTAGGATTTTTTTGTTTTTTAAAATAAATAAAGCTATAACAAAAAAGATTTCTTAAGTGAGAACATTAAAGACACTGATTATATTATCTCATCACTACATAATGATTAAAAGAAAATATGCTATTGATTTTTATATATCTATAGTCACGTTAAAGCAAAATTATGCCATGAAAAAAAGGTCCACTCTTACTGCTTAGTGCGTAAGTAATAGCCAGGTGCTGCCAATCAAATACACCTGATTAACTGATCATCAGCAAGTGTGACCACGTCTATAACAGCAGGTGTTTTGACAGTTTGCTGGTCTGGGTCATTCAGGTGAGTGTCAACACAGCCCTACAATCTTCCAAAGAGTGGATCTCCCAGCAAATTCACTCCACGGGCTGACCGTGCAGTGCTCAGAGAAACTGAAAAACACTAAAGAACTACATCTGAGACTCTACAAACCTCAGTTAGCATGTTAAATCTTAAATTTCATGGCAGTATGATTAGAAAAAGACTAAACGAGTGTGGTTTGTTTGGAAGGGTTACCAGGAGACAGCAGAACAAAGTTGTATCTGAAAAAACCTCAAGACTCATGGAACAATGATTTTACCTGTCTAAAGGACAACGTGCAAATATTAATGCACAGCACCAGTTTTACTACAAGTAAACACAGCATATTATCACAAACACCTCATACCAACTGTCAAGCACAGTGGTGAAGGGGCTTGTTTTGCAGGCACAGGACCTGGGCACCTTGCAGTCATTGAGTTGACCACGAGCTTCTTTTGTCTACCCAAGTATTCTAGCGTCAAATGTGAGGCCATCTGTCCAAAAGCTTGGCAAAAAGTGGGCCCAAGCACACCAGAACAGCTACAGCAGAAAGTTCAGAACTCAACTTGACTAAAATACTGTGTGTGGAAGGACCTGTGCCTGAGGACGAGCAGAGAGCTGTGCATAAATGAATGCCAGTAAACCTCGACTGAAGCAACGTTGTAAAAAAGAGTGGGCCAAAAATGATGTGAGAGACTGAAAAAGTCATACAGAAAACAATTACTTCAAGTTATTGCTGCTGAAATCGTTCTGCAAGCTATGAAATCATGGGGTGTACTTAGCTTGTAAAGGACGGAGTCCTGTGGAATTATTTTCCTTTATCACATGACTGTGGGATACCCTCCATGTAGTTTATGGAACCGGCAAATTTGTCATTATACAATCAATGTACGAAACTTCACACAACCAGAGTTATATGAGATATCTAAGTTTAATGTACTGGTAACAATGTTTATGAATCACAATATACCAAAAACAGTGAGTGTCACTTTTTCTAACAGTTTATAATAAATTTGCATAATTATGCCATTAAAGCTAAAATTATGTTTTTATTTTATCTTCTGAATAATTACTGGGTTTATGTTTTTTGTTTTTGTTTTACTAACAAAGAACAGTGGTGACTATTATTTCACTGTAATGACAGGACATATATGGAAGTGATCTCACAGTCACACTTGTACATCACCCTTACAGACCCTGAAAGTCCTCAGAGTGAAGCCTCAGCTCTTGAAAGGGCACTTGGACTCTTGCTAAACTGAAAACAGAAACCTAGCTCACTTGTTTGCGGGTCGGAGCCTAGCACAACAGGTGTGTGTTTGTGAGTGTGTCTTTGATTTTTATCAAAATACAATTCCCAAGAGATGGGGAGAGAGAGGGAGAAAGAAACTAGAAAGACCGGAGAAGCGAAACAGCACAGCCCAGATTTGGCAATAAGTTCTGCTCCTCTGTGTGATACTCGTCTTTACATATGTTTCAGCCGAACAGCACTCTACTCAACAATGTTGGTCTGGCAGGTTTTCTGCTGAAATTTGGTTCCAGTCAAAAAAAAAAATCATCAGTCTCTGATTCTGCTACAAATTATAAATTCATTTCAATTGTTTTTTGACAGCAATAAACATGCTGAAAAAATAACATGTTCTCAGTTATAGCAATAGAGCACTTTCTCATACTTAGTTATGAAATTCTGCACAGGGTGCAGTTAGACGTACTGTAATAAGATGCTCCATTAGTTTGTGTCATGCTAGTGGCAAAATATAGCAGAGGAGCAAGAGGTATAAACTGGTGGTAATTGAATACCAGAATCTCGGTGGGAAGATGAAGGGTGTCCACGCTATTAGACTGAATTAGCCACCTTCTCCCACAGGAGCACACATTTAGACACTGAGCACTCAAGTGCTTTTGTGTGTGTGTGTGTGTGTGTGTGTGTGTGTGTGTGTGCCTGTGTTGGTTTGTGTACAATTTGTAGGACATGTGTTTTTAAATGTGTGTATGAGTCAATTTACACTTAATGCAGACTTTTGGCAGGCTAAAACATATCTTGTGAAGCCATACCTTTAACTTTAATTTGACACTGGTATTCATGAATAAGGTAATAGTGATTAATAAGACTTCATAAATTAGAGGATTGGGTTTCCCTAAAAAAAAAGGGGGGGGGAAATATGGCTGGATCCAAAGTTGGTTGTGTGAATGCAAAGACATGAAGGAATGGAGGCAGATGAGTTAAAAAGCAGACATGAATTATTCATAAAAATATAATGTTAAACGTCAAATATAGTGATTACAGACGAAAGCAATGGGTGATGGAGGGAGAAAACATAATAAAAGGCATAAAGCCAAGGATAGTTTGGCAAGATGTAAATTATTGCATTATTTAAACCCAGTCAGGTGATTCCCTTTGCAACTGCGTCACCAAGTGCCAAGAACTAATGGAGCTCTGTGTGTGTTTTTTATGGGCTGTGTCTATTGTGGCACGCTCTAAAAAAAGCCAAAAAAAATGTCTTTGCATTCCAGCAATAATAGTCTATAACTAGCTCTAACAGAAGGCTTTAACAGTCTGTAATGGCCAGGGAGGAATAGATAAAAGACTGGAAGAGTATTCGGATAGAACACATACTTGAATGGAGTATTTGAATGATGTATTGTGTTAATGGGCAATCTAGAGCAATCATTATTTCAATAATGAATGTAGAGGGCTTATATGTAGAAAATGATTAGTAATTGAGACTCTAGTCTAGTTGGACTGATATTTGCTTGCTCTCACAAAAACAATGTTTGCCCAAAGCTGAGCTTGCGTTGATTTAAGTATTTAACACAGCTTTTTATTTTTATTATGCGCAGGTTCAATGATGCAATTCACATGAAATTTTGACTTGTTATTGGCATCACATCAACAAATACAGATGAAAAGATCATAATATTTAGTTAGGATGACAACTGAAATTAATTGATGGTTAAGTAGGGTCTTTACCCACAATACAAAGCGCGTTGAGGCGACTGTTTGTTGTGATTTGGCGCTATATAAATAAAATTGAATTGAATTGAATTGAATTGAATTGAACTGAATTGAATTGAATTGAATTGAATTGAATTGAATTGAATTAAGCCTTTGTTTGGACTGCAGGTTCAAGACCCTTCCTTTAAAAATTTTTGCAATGTGCAGGATTTTGCTCAATTCTATTTAAAATTTTGAATAGTCTGAGGGGGCCTTTTGTAAATCTTCCAATTCTTCTTCTATTGACTCTTCTATTTGAGTCTAAGGACTGACTAAGCAATTCCAAGAACCTTTCTTTCTTCTTTTCAAATCAACGCTCTCTTGTTGTCCAGATGTTGGAAGGTCAACAACAAAATAAGAACCACATCTAATTGAATAAATTATTGTGAAAGTAGAACAAAGAAAGTTTATTATCTTGTCCTCCTTTTTACTCGACCTGCAGCCTTTCTCTCATCAACCATCCACACTCATGGGTCCATTATACCTGTCGTTGTCACACTTGTGAATGCTGCTGCAGGTGCTGTGACCGACGCAGTGGGGTTAAAGACACAAATGTTAAATTGTGTCTGGTTTTTAATGCCAGTTTAATGATATATCAGTACAGAGGTTCAGAGATTCACACAGGGAGATATTGCAACACTTTGACAAGTTGAGGCTTTCTGGAAAAAAACCTCTGACTCCTATCCCTGCACTGATGGAGGTGTTGTCTGAGTAGCGACACCTATCGATAAGCAAGTACTTGCGTGCTCAGCTCTGGTATAAATACTCCAGAATTGTGGCAACATCACTGTTTATGTGCAACACAACCAATGCAGCGAGAATAATGGGCCCATCAGTCTGCAGCCCTCCTCAGCTGTGCTCTTCAGGCCTGAAATTCATCCAATTTGGCTGCGCTGCTCCAGATTTCACTCTGTATTTGCTTGGATTAGTTCTCTCTGGACCCTCTGCTCAGTCTAGCTACAGTTCCCCTGCTGCTCTGCACAGTCAGCAACCTGCCCAGTTCTCCACGCGTCCAGTCACACACTCTGCCTGCTCTGCCATGGCTCAATATCACATCTGCGACTGGTTCAGCCCTGCAGCAATTATTCATCTTTTATCTAACTACAGTTCACTTTATATTTATCAGTCAATCACGTCTAACTAGCTCTGGCTCATGTTACAGCAGCATTCATATTAAGATGTCTGTAAACAATATGTGTTGCTGGGCAACCAGGCATGCTGCAAATGTTGAGTGCAGCATTTTACATTGATTTCTATGGGGGTCAAAATGAGTGTTGGTGATTCCAGGTAAGTGGTAATTTTTTTTTTCGTTTTTATCCCTTTTATTTTTACACCCAAAATTTACTAAATGGTGAATTAACCTGTTTTAGGAACAGTCATGAAATATGTGACAATTGGGTTTTATTTGAATAGAGTTACAGGATTTTTAAAATGCCAAGAGGTCATCATGACTCCCTTTGGTGGCTCTAGTGTTAAATAGAATCTCATTTTGACTTTTTTATATCATCTTGAAATTTTTTAGATCATTAACTTTGTAATCAGGGGCTGTTTTATTCAATAAACTATTTTAATACATGGATTTTCAAAATATCCACAGATGATCTTTACATGGATTTCCTGCAGAAGGGGAAACAGTTTCAACTTGTGCTGAGAAAACATCAGAAGTTATGATGTAAGGTATGGATTAGAGAAGCTAGGGAACTGACTTACTGCTAAATTTTTTACATGACCCATTACCTCTTACTCCACCCTAGCTTCTTCTCCCTTTCTGAAAGTATTTTGGTTGAGCTCGAGTAGACCATTACAATTATATCCATTAAGTGTTGCATCAGGTAAATTATGTGGATGTTTAAGTAATCAATATTGCAGGTACAGTCTTCCTGCCATTTTTTGAGCATTGTCATTGATCATTGTCTTCCTCAAAACACTTGATAGAGAGTATTACATGTATCACATGTGCTGTGTGTCGACGACCCCATTGTTGCAAAAATTAGACACTGATACGCGAGTCTGACTGTTTTGATATTGTTCCTTTTGGGCTCATTGATCATATTTTTGAGTCAGAAGTAGGGTTTTGAATAGGAATATGTGTGCCGTCTTTAATCATGAGAACCCAGGCTTATACTTTGTGAATGACATTCCAATGCGATAACGAACCCAGAAGTAACGATGCTAAAAATTCGAAGCAATTATAATGTTTCCATGTTAATATATAGAATGACTTTTGTGGGAACTCTTGTTTTATGTAATCTGATTTGATTCTGGTATGAATCTCATCTGTTTTTTTTATGCGTTATTGTTTAGAAACCAAGTCACTAGAGACCAATTTTATGTATATTTGCATCAGAAACTGGAAAGAGGTGGGTGATTATGCAGTGGGTTTCTCAAACGGGAAGTGAAGCAGATGACACAGCTATAATTTGGTCTCTCAGATGCTCCATCGACAGTCTCAGCACACACTCTGCCATTCTGTCACTGATGGAGAGTCACGACTTCTCAAGTTTAAGAAATATGCAAGCACACACTAGCGCACACACACTCGCAGAAACACTCACACATAACTTTTGCGTCTGTTTAAGCCTTCTGAATTAAAAAGCTTCCACATCCACATCCAGACATAACACACACACACACACACACACACACACACACACACACACACACACACACACACAAACTCAAACGTACACATAAATTTAAAAGACTCCAAGTCATGAAACCACATAATGAATAGTAATCACAGGCATTTCCATAACGCAAAACATAATCCCTGATGAAAATTCAAACGAAGAAATGAATTATAGAGGGGGAAAACTGCCAAGCATCAAAACAAGTGCAATAATGTAATGAATGATAATGTGAGGGGAAAATGATAGGAGGTCGGCAGTTAGAGGGGTGTGGGAATGTTCAAGGGTGAGGAGAGGCTCTGCATGCATGTGAACATGTAAATATATACATTCACCTGGCATTTATCCGTATTGGTGTCACAAAAATACACGCATAATTTCTAGTCAGTTTGCCTTTAAATGTTCATCTGCATGCGTAGGTGGGTGTATGCTTCTGTATGTGTGACTGTGTGTGTGTGTGTGTGTGTGTGTGTGTGTGTGTGAATGTAATCTAATGGTTTATGCAGTGAAGTTAGAGCTTATTAAAGCGAGTGTAAAGCAGAGAGAGTGTAATTACCAAACATAAATGAGAAGCTCTCACCCAATGCATTAAATTACCCTGAGAGAGGAATGCCAGCTGATAATTGGACTTTCTCATCTCTGTGTATGTGTGTGTGTGTGTGTGTGTGTGCATGTGTGTGTGAGAGAGAGATAGAGAGTGAGTGATAAAGTATGTATGCGGGCATCCATGTCTTCATACATGTGGGCACAAAGATGAACAAGGTGTTGCAGGATTTCATACTTGTATTTCAGTGTGTGCGATTACTGATGATACTTTTTATGTTCAAATGTGTGTGCTTGTATCTGATGTCCTTCCCCTCAACTGTTGTTGCTACTTGCAGAATTCCAGGGTGTAAAAGCCATCAAAACGTGAGTTGTGACAACCCGTGGTTTACTCTAGGCTTCACCACCCCTGAGTGTGTATGCGTTCCTCTGAGTATGTGTAACACCCCAAAACTGTGAGCCAAAAAAATGAAAACGTGCTATTTATCCATGTGACTACAAGCACTTGTGCCTTAACCAGAGTCTTTTTTATATTCCTGTGTTCTGTGTGTGTGTGTGTGTGTGTGGGTGGGTGAGAGATTAATTGTGTATTGGTGTTAGTATGTCAGCGGAAATGAGGGCTTGTGTATCCCGGGAATGTTTGTGATAAAGACGGATTGTCTATCAATATATGTGAAACGCAACATAAATTCAGCTGTGTGGGTGGTTCAGTGGCCAGAGATATGTATACCAAATTTGTGTGTGTGTATGAGTGTTTGTGTGTTTCTCTCTCTTGTGTGTCCCTGAGTGCATTTTCCTCCTCTTACTCCCCTCTTTCCTCTGCACTGTCCTTGCAGTGTCCTTCTCTCTGCCTCTCTATCCTACTCTCTCGCCATCTCCATCTCCTGCCCTTGCTCTTGCTCTCTCAATCTCTCCATGTCTTTGTCCCCCCCCACACACACACATCCCCTCATCTCTCTTTTCCTCTTTGCTTTTTGCTCTTTCCCTCCTTCCTCTGCTCAACCCTTCTTTCTCTCTAACTTCATGCGCCAGGGGAATAACATGCTTCAGAGCTTTCAGATGGAGACAGAAAGTGTAGCTCCAATCAGAACTGCACCAGACCTTATAAGTAAACATAGCGGCGATGTTCAAACACTTGCGTGCATGCACACACGTGGTCAAATGTGCTCACATACAAAGGCGGGGGGGGGGACTCAGAAACTTTGCTACATGTGAATCTGGGAAAGAAAAAAAAAACTTAAAAAGCTAGAGCACACGGTAGATGCCAGTGCAGAGGCAGGAAGATAAAACAAGCTGTCAGAGAAAAAAGTTTGCAGCAAATTAGAAGAGAAAAGGGAAAATGGGGAGCACTGAGAAAAGTGAACAGTGAACACGGAAAGACTTGGTGGACAGAAGAAAAGAAAGAGAGATAAAGCAAGGTAAACATTCTTGAACTGACCAACAATAGTAGACAGAAACACACCAAAGCAATGAAATGGGGATAATGGGGATAGAAAGATGGGCATTAAAGCAGGCAGCACACAGAGCAAAGTGACAGAACGACGGAGGGATAAATTGACAGAGACACAGCAAAGGGGTTAGTTTGCTAAATGGGTCTGGTTGATAATTGTGTTCTGTGACAGCTGACAGTAGCGCCACTTAATTAAAGCCAAGCAGGAAATTACTATTTATAGAGGCTCCATCCCATCAGCACTAAATGACACGGTGTTTTATTTCCCTGCAACCGACTGGCTGCAAAATGCTGACTTTATTTAATTCGATAAGTGTATGTGTGCAGAGGGGAGGGGGGGTGAGAGTGTGTGTATGCGCAGCAAGGGAGTGGGGGTGGGGGGGGCCAGAGGGGTTGGACCTCAAATGTGTGTCTCGTTCAGCTAGTACTCTGCAAGAAGTGTGTGTGCGTGTGTGAAAGATATATATACAGTATAACTACATGAAAAAAAGAAATTAAGATTCCAAAAATTTGCAACAGACAATGTAAAGCAAGCACTCCCAAAAAAAAACCAAACAAAAAACACAAACAAAAAACACATGCCTGTGATCACACACTCAAACACACTTACACACAAACACATCCGCATGCAGGCATGTCCCACAACAATACCCAGTCTGACAGCATTCTCTCTGACAGTTTGAAATGTCAGCCCCAAGTGTCTGTCCAAGTGTATAGATGAATGTGTGTGAGTGTGAAGATGTGTGAGGCTGTAGAGCCACCATTTCCTGGATGTCAGCTATAAAAAAAAAAAAAAAAAAGCATTCAGAAATATCCAGCTGCCTCCTCGTTTAACTGCTATGCACTTGGTTTGCCTTGAAGTGAGGGACTTTTAAGAGAAACACTGGATAGAGGGAGTAATCAAGAACAAACAACCAAAGCAGAACCTAAGGATGCAGAAGCACTTTGCCTTTTGTCTGGGATTTGGGTTAGCTTGCTGAGTAACTTAAGGTGACATGCATTAAACAATTATACAAGATTGGCTGGTATTGTTCTAGCCCTAAGATTATGTCTTTTTGTGTTTTAGCTTTAGATCAATATATTGACGTTGGTTTTCTGTTTGGGTTTTATTGTTTGTCTGTGTTTTGACTTCTTTATTATTCTAGTAAATTTTGTTTTATTCCTCATGATAGCATTGAGATTTAGATTCCTGACTGCCCTGTGATAGATTGGCAACCTGTCTAGGTTGCATCGATCCTTTTGTGCTGTGACAGCTGGGATAAGATTCGGCCCACCTGCAACCTGGAAGTGGAGAAATAGGAGAATATGCATGGATGAATAGATAATTCCTGGTTAGTTTTACAATCATATGTTGTGGTTAAAGTCTTATGTTTTTTTTAAGTAGTGGTAATTTTATATTCCCTTTAACATTTCCCTTTCTGTTCCTCCCTCTGTCCAGTGTTTGCCATGTTCATTCTTATCTCTGTGTTTATGATTGTTTGTCCCACTAACGGAGGGCAATATGGCCTCAAAACTATATATCACGATATTTCAAGAAAATGTGTGCTAACAATAATTTTGTCAATATAGTCAAAAAATGCTGAACAATGTTTTATTGATATTTGTGGCTTGCATTAATAAAGGGCATTTTCTATGCTTCTTTTCTAATGACTTATTTTCATTGATGATACAATACTGAGTTCAGAGTGTGTCTCTAATGAAACAAGGTGGGCTTGTCTTGTCATTGTCTTGACTTGTCATGGTGCTCCTATAACAATAATATCGCAATATGACACTTTTGTATCACATAAAAATTTAGATCTGTATTATCATGGAAGACATTGCACAGCCCTTTGCACCCACCCTGTCTTCACTTGTGTTAATTTTTTTCATTTGTGCCTTGTTCCCCACCTTTGACTTTGCTTATGTTGTTCTCATCAGTTGTTAAAGCTTGTCTTTAGTTGAATTATTTTGCCACCTTTATCCCGTATTTGGGATCTACACCTTTGTGATGTGGCATCTTTAGTATTCCATTTTTATTTCTAAACATTGTGTCCTACTGTATCATGTTTTTGCAAAACTTCAGTAGTGTATTTTTTAAACGATGCAACATACTGTATGTCTGCCCTACCTTAGGAACTTGTGTTGAAAACCTTAAATTAAAGATTTTGAAGATGATGCTTGCTAGTATTTTGCATGGAAACAGTGTTGCAAAACAAAGACAAAAGCTGTGATTGCACCAGTAGTAGGAGAGTAGACACTGGAACAGATTTGTTATAGTGGCTATAAAGAGAAAGACGAAAGGAAAGGAAAGGAAAGGAAAGGAAAGGAAAGGAAAGGAAAGGCTACTAACCTTTAGAAAAGACAGAGACAGTGAAAATCACTTTTCTCTCTGGTCTGACAAAAAAGGTGCACTTTAAACACAAGTTGTTTGTCTGCATGATCACCAGGTTGAGGGAGATTATGTGTGTTTTTGAGTGGTATATAGTGTTCTGTCTTCACCAAATAGAAAGAAAGCAGTGGGCCATGTGAGACACACACCTTTTCTGTGAAAAGCAAATTGCATCAACTAGACTGCAACTAAGAGTGCCGTTCACTGCTTAGTTGGGCTCCCTAAGCCCTCTACCACACCTCTCATCCAACTGAAATACAAGAGGAGTCTTCAGGACACTGAGTAAAACATCAGTGGATCACATTGCAGTTCAGTGCACACTGTGTGATCTTAAACATCCCATTAAATGTCATAATCAGCAAACAGAACAGAGCTTAATACTACAGCTTGAGGATGAGGCCTTTTTGTAGTATATAACTCCAAAAAGTTCCTGGCTCTAACTGTCACAACCTCAACTGTTAAATTTTGGCTCTCCACTCTTGGTCCACTATAACATTATAACATTAATATTATATATATATATTATAATACTTTACTTTTGTCATATCATTATTATGTGGATGAGGCATTTGGCTATCTCAAGAGTTGTAGTTGGTCCAATTGTTTATTTGCGCTCACTTTAACATTTAGAACACCAACAGAAATCCCATTGCCTCAACACCCACTATGGGTGCTTACAATGCTTTGTTTTAATTAAGCAGTCATATCTCCCTTGTCAATATTAGTTCTAAGTCAACCAGTCATGATAACCCACCAGAGAAGCCCTGTGCGTGGGCCCTGATGGGCGCTGCAGCTGAGGTGATCCACGAGAAGGGCCCAACACTTAACAATCCAGTCGCTCCCAGTGGACACAGTGCCACAAGTGTCTTCTGGAATGGTGTCTATCTCCACACCTCCAGATTCGGGGATTTGACCCTTTTGTTTTGTTCCATCCCTTAATGACCAACTCATATTCAACTGCTGTTCACATGGAACTCTTCCTGCTTGGACCGCTCGTTTGAATATTGCACGATAGTGTTCCCTCACCAAAAGAAGGCTCTGGGTTTAAACCTGTGGCTCACTGCGGCCTTTCTTTGTGAAGCTTAAATGTTCTCTGTTTATTTTGATTTTGCGCTATATAAATAAAATTGAATTGAATTATGCCTTTGGGGGTGTTTTCAGGGTACTCTGCCTTGCTCCCACAGGTGAAAGACATGCATGTTAGGTTAGGGTAAGGCGTTTAGTGTGAACTTGTCTGTTTCAATGCATTGTTTCTATGCCCCAGGGTAGGGCAGATATATGATGTGACATGTGGCAGGTGTACCTCACTTTTGCTCTATGATGGGTGGAATAGGGTCCATGGGCTAAGAAGACGGACGGATGGATGGATGGATGGATGGATGGATGGATGGATGGATGGATAACTACCACTACTATTACTACTACTACTGCTACTACTGCTACTAATAATAATAACAATAACAAACAACCAACTAATTGGCTGACAGTTTTCCCTAGCAGCAAAAATCCCAAATCATGTTCTTTGTTTTCTCCATGCTAAGCATTCACATCACTGTTCAAATGCATTGAAGTATGTCACAGTGACTATGCACTGCCAAAAAATATCTAGATGGGTCATCTGTGCAAGCTTTTGTTATGAACCTGCAGTTATGTTTAGTTAAGCAAATTCTAGCAGCCATGTGGAAAGTTGCACATAATATGTGTAATTTATTTTTAAAATGAAACACCGAGAATTGAACTCTTCAACATCTGGGTACCGTTATAAAATTGTGTACTTTAACCAAAAGTGATCTTTTCAAGGACATTTGAGATGGAAGGAACAAACAGCTGATGTGATTGTTTAGTTGTTGCTGGTATGTATCTCTATATGCAAATACATATTTAAGGGCATGAAAGTAAAAAAAATCAAGTAAAGGTTTTTGTGTTTTTGTAGGATTCTGTGTTCATTTCAGAAGTGTGTTTAATCTATTGATAGTCCAAGCTGTTTTGCTCAGTTCAGTGTAAAATTAGCTCGCACAGGCACTGTACAGCAGGTTAATTGCTCAGCAGCTTATTATCAACAACAGAATTAACTGATGAAGATTGTTGCTGTGGATACTCCCTTTAAAAGAGCTATGTAAGTTATGTAACAGTAACTTGTGCACATCATACCTGAGCTGACAATGGTTCTTGTCAGTGAATCATGATTGAGCATAATCGATTTACTTTGAAAATTTGTTTAGAAAGATTTTTCTACTGAAGATCTAATGTATACCCTTCTATAGATACAGAGAGGATTTGCTCTGGCTGGCTTCATATTCAAGGTCAAGTATACAGGACCAGACCCATAGAATTTAATACTATTCTATATGATTGTGAGCATCTAAAGTCTGTCAGTTCAGCTTAGAAAACATTTAGTCAGCTATGAAATACTCTCACCAGCGCCCTTGAATACCTATAGCATCAACACATTTGCAAGAATTCAACTAAAGTAGGCAATTTATTTTAAGGATGATAAGTGATGAACTGGAATCATGGATGAATTTAGATTTCCTCACTGAACTATGTCAATATTTTTTTCCAGACAGGCAGAATACATCTCCTTTAACTATTGCCAACACTGTTGGCACATGAAGAACAGAACACCAAACCAAAACAAAACACATAAAAGCAGCTTGTTTCATGCATACTAAAAATGAATACTTTTGAACTTAGTTCAGTCTCACACTTTCGTCCTTTAGCTGAGCTCCTCTGTTTATATGGATCTTGCCCAGTCCAGTGCCTTTTCTTCTATATTTTGTGTACCTAAATTTTGCAACACGGATATTAACAATAAATGAATGAATAAAAAAAGCATGAATATGTTTTCCATATTTGCTTTTTAAATATGTTTTTAGTGTGTCCAACATACTAAAAAAAACCTGACACCTTTAAATGCTGTAAGCTAACATTTCAGGTACTCTGTAGCTTTATTCTGTGCAAAAATATGTATTTGATGCAAACTAGGCTGCAGAATATAGTTACAGTGCCTTACCTGTCCAAAGGATACTTATGGCGAACCAAGATTAAAAGTATTGATTTATCTCATAATACTATACAGTTGAATGACACCTGGCACAAAAAATAGGGGTTATTTTTATGACTGTTAAATGTATATATGTTCAATAAAACAAACAAGAAAATGTCTGGAAATTCATATCTTAAGACTTGAACCTCATGAACTCCAGGAAAACACCACCAGCCCCCTTCAGATCTGTTTGTTTTCTCAGTCCTGTTGGCAGTTTATACTGTGAATCCAATTTAAACTGTGTAGCCCTGAAAGCCTCGAAGCTCAATGGAACCTGCTTCCTTGTTACTTTTATATTTAGTTTTCAAACAACACTAACATTGTTGCGACACCATTCTGAAAAATCTTAAACTTACCCTAATGTGTTACTTTTAAACCTGTAAGGAATTCTGCAGCATTTTATGCTTCTAATCTCCATCTGTAGTTTTATGTTAGATTGCTGACTGTTATACCGGTAAAGGTTAATGTTTAATTTTTTTTTAAATGTAATAAAATATTATATATTCATAATATGGATGGGTTTCTCGAATAAAACTGTGAAGAATAATACTCAATGGTGCATCAAGTAAATTAGATTGTTTTTTCCAAATCAAATGATATTTAAAAATACCACCATAGTGTCCATGGTTACTAAAAGTAGTTGACAAACCTGTTCAGTGTGTGTGTGTGTGTGTGTGTGTGTGTGTGTGTGTGCGTGCGCTCCCACAGGCTTCACTAAGAGTATATTGTACAAGTACATGCAATACCATGTACAAATGGTGTTGCACTGCATTACCTTAAAGTGTATTGCATTTTATTGCAGCCTATCATCACAGTTATTACAACATCTCATCAATAGGAGCCTCATCGACAGGTTGATGTAAGTCAACAAACCTAACAAGGGGCGTGTCGCTGGGATTTCAAATCACAGAAAGCAGGTATGAAAGGAATATGAAGACTGTGCATAAAATGCTTACACTGATGGTGATTAAATCTTCCTTTTGTTGTTGCTTTTGCTTTGCCTTCATTTCCATTGTGGTGTCCCACCTTTTTAATGTTCACTATAACTCTTTTCCCAGCTATAAATCTCTTTCCAGAGTGTTCATGTTTTTCCTCCCACTGCAGCCTTGTCGTTTGCTTTTTACTTTACTTTTTGTTCTTTGCTTTTGAAATTGTGATCATGATGATGCCACCTTTTTTTTTTTTGAATAGTTAAAGTGGTGCTGATTCACAGTCATCAACACCTGCCTTTTTCAACCAGCACTTTAACTTCTTTTTGTACTTTTGTCTGTATCACCCCAACCATGTCTTCATCTTTATTGCTTTCTACCGCGTTGCCCCCTTTTTGATCTTTCACCTGTGTTCTGCAGTTTTTGCAGCCACCTCTTATTCACACCAAAATGTTGTCGATTTTCACTTCCCTTCTTCATGGCCCCGTTGTGCCGACATGAGGTACAAATTCGTGTTCTCTCCCTCTTTTGCTCTTTTGCTTCCTACACCTGGCAGTATCCCATGGCAGTGCTGGCAAAGCAAAGAACAGAAGAGACAGTGTTAAACAGTGTCATCTGCCAAACCATCCAGCCCAGAAAGCTGCATTATAGTGTTTTGTGAGTTCCTGCATGTTTGTGTCTATGGAAGCTTGTACAGTATTTCTGGATACACATATTTTGAGGTGCAAACTATTCTTTGTGTATGATCAAATTTGTGTACAGATGTATGCAATACAACAACAACAGCTCCTTGATGTGCCATCTTTTGAAATGTTCGAGTAGTGGCACACTGAGACTGTTTAACTGAGAGGGCCCTTGGCTTTGAACGCTGACAGCCCTCTGGCTGGCTGTCTCTGCCATACAGTGGCGGTCGTTCAAAAGTCACCATCTTGATTGGCAAATCAAAGGCATCTCCCGCCAAGTGGTGTACTGCAGATACATTTCACACTGAAGTTCTCTCCTATATTAAGCAAAACCCCACAAGGCAAGGGTGTGACAAAAAAAATTTGCAAAGGGACCGGGGGCGGGAGTGTTCTTAGGATTCACATTTATTTTTCATATATGATCAAAGTCTGATGTCTTGGCAACTACTAATTTTCCAAAACATTTCAAAGAGTTGATTAAAACACTGCCCTAATTTTATCCCAGATGATGACTTGACTGTTACCAATGCTGTTATGATGCAAAACAACTGGAGGTCATGACCTTGGTAACTGAAAAGCATCTTCAGAGACCGCCGTGGATTTCATTTACGATGCACTGCAGCCCATAGCTTGATACTATTAATACCCATTCACTCTCCATTCTGCAAATCATCTATTTACTGCGGGGTGGTGGAGGTGGGGGAGGTGGGGGAGCAGTCTGAGAGCATGATTGTGATTTGAGTAATGCTTTCCGAATAAAGGATAGGAACGGAGGCAGAGATGGTGAGAGGGAGACAGGAATAAAGTGGGGAGCAAGAGATACAGCGAACAAGTGCAATAAGATAAAGGATGGGGAGATGAGTGCACAGAAAGTGGAGGGAATCAGTGGAGGGGGGGGGAGAAAAGGGAAAATAGAGGGGGATTGAAATCCTCTCGGGATGCACACAGAGAGGAAACACTTAAGATGACTCAATTCATCACAATCACTGCTGTAAAAGAGAGAGGGAGAAAAATAAAGGGAAGAGATGCAAAAGAGAGCAAGAGTATGTACTGCAATACATTAGTAAGACTAGAGTAAGTGTATAAAAAGGCCGTAGAAATATTGACAGGGTTGGGGGGTGTGGGGCTCAGTGTGATGCTCCTCTAATATTAAATTTTGTTTCTAGAAAGTAAATAGTAACTTTATTAGGGACACAAGGTAACTTGCAATGACTGATAAATTAATTTTTCCTCCGTTGTGCATTGCCATACTTTTCAGTACAGATGCAGATAGAGATACCTTCACTGAAACACAACAAGGCATAAGGCAAGTGGATCTACTTGTTGTTTTAAAGTAGATGTAGACAGAAAAATATCCTGATTTTGGGCTCAAGTTTGGTTTTGCACAAAACTCTCAGAAAGTGGTGCAATAGGCTCCTGTATCTTGTATAAACTCTGTATTAATTTGTCATCAAAAAATAAATGAATAAATTTTAAAAATCCACACTGCTTCACAGGTTTAAATTTGTAAATTATATTGCATGAAAAAATGTTTGATTTTAGATTTCATAGGAGCCTTCACATAAATGTTTATTCATTCATTTTTATAGCTTGTTGTAACATACACTATAGGTCAAGCTGCCCAAATCACCTTTGATCACAGAGAATATTAAATTACTTTAAAACCTAAACTATAAAATTTAGAAAGAATAGTGAAAAGACTTCAGATGAAACACGTAGTTCACAATTTAGGTGTTCAGACCCATGAAAACATCTCTTGATTGTCTTTAGGTATGTTTTGTTAAAAAGATGCTTTGTCATTTTCCAAGTGTTGAGATTCTACATTCTAAGACCTAAGAATGATTTGGCATTAGTACTTTGGTAAAAGGATTTTTTAAAAAAAATATAATAACGCTGTATTTAACTGTTGATACAGTATCCACTGCATGTTTTTATATTTGTTAAATTGAAGTCAGCTATTTAGTAAACCTTTGTCTTTTAGCTTTTATCTCTAGTTTGATTTTCCAGTTGCTGAGTAAAGCACCTAGACTTGATGTTTGTACTTCTGTCTTGGGTAATAGCATTTTTGCACAAGGGACACAGACTACAATAAACTTGTCTAAACTCGTGTTGGAACTGAGTGATGGAACAAGCACTCGGGATAACTAATGAGGCAGTGAGTTAAAAGTAACAGAGCATCTCGACAACACTGTTTGATGTAAAATGTCAGCTGGATCGGCAGTATTCTCAGCCCTTACCATGTTGTCTTCAGATTATCAGTTTGTTAATAATTTATTTCTTCTTTAAGAAAAATCACACCTAACAGACAGTTGGGGTTAAGACCAAATTAGAGGACATAAATAACTGCATCATAGCAGCAAAGGTGGAGAAGCTGTTGAAGTGTTTCATAATTATTATTGTAACAATAATAGGTGTAATGGGTGTAATAAGTAATAGGTTTTCCTCTTTGTAGGACTATTTTGCTGATTTCCATCCCAGTCAGAGACACAAATCCCTTATTGCGGTCACTTCAGGAAAGGCATCGCATACGGAAAACTATGGCAACCTGCTGTAGCGACCACTTCTGGAAATGGAGCAACCAAAAGTAATTGCAACAACAATGTACTTGTGCGCTTTTGCTCTGTCATTTGGCATCTAACATGAGGTGTAGTTTAGAATTGGTCAAACTAAACCACAGCGTCCGGAGATTTGAAAGCAATTCTTGGTAAATTAGAATAAATTTCTGTGTTGGACCAACACAAATTCGGCTGCACCTTAACTGGCCAACTGATATCCAATCTCCTCAGAGAGCCTTGACTGCATGTAACACATTGACAGGTGTGTCTGAAAGACACCCACAGGAATTATAATTATGCTGTTGCACTGTTACTGCTTTTTTTTTGTGTGTCTTGTCATCTGTGAGCTGTCATTTTCATTTCCATATTGTACAATAAATGGTTACTGGGATTGAGATCATTGTCAGTGAATTGATTACTTGGTAAAGCATTATGCTTTAGGTCTTTTATACACAGGTCTTCATCTACCCCTGACATCTGAGGAACTAAAGATGCAGTGGATTTTTTTTTTTTTTGTAATATTTAGCAATAATGTTGCCACAACAGAAAAATAATATTGCTAATGTCATAAATGTTTGTATTAGCTTTGAATGTGTACCCACAGATTAGAGTTATGCTCAAAATATAATGAGAGACACACAGAAATGAGCGACATTATGGAAACGTCTTGGGGAGCCTCAGGTCTGCAATGGTTAGCACTTTTGCCTCATAACAAGCCTCACCTGCTGGCTGGGGCCTTTTTTGCATGTTCTTCCTGTACCTGCATGGGTTCTCTCTAGGTACACTGGCTTTCTCACACAGTCTAAAGAAGAGCATGTTACATTAATTAGTGGTTCTAAATTGGTTGTAGGTGTGAATGTGGGTGTGAATGGTTGCCTGTTTCTCTGGGATATACTGGCAAACTACCTGGTTCTTGCCCATTGTCAGCTGAAATAGGCTCCAGTCCCCCCAGCAACATTGAATTATTAAGAAAATGGATGGATGGAAACTTTATGGATGGAAACTGCTTCTTTTTTTATGTTGCCTTTTGTGCTATTGTGCAACCAAAACTGGCTCTTTTGTTAGCATGGCAGTATACATGATGAGAGAGGTTTCAGAAAAGGTGATGGCATTGCACTGAAAAACTGTGTATTGTGCAAGAAGCAATTTCTGCAGACTCTATCATTGTTCTGGGTCTAAATCACTATAACTAATATGTATTTCAGATGCATTATTTCTATGCTTTGTTCAGACTTGAAAACTAACATTTCTAACAATTAATGTATGTTTGTACCAGCTCTTCCCAACAACAGTCTTTTTTTTTGTGTTAAAACTGCAAAAAGCACTTGTCCCATTGCACACTGTTTTATTCTGATTCTCGTTTCAGTAAAAATTATCCTTTGAACAATAAGCATTATAGAAATATAGCAAGCTGGTGTGAAATTAAACAAAGGTGCTTTAAGCCAGACAACCCAATTTTAAGCCTATCCTATAACTTTAACTGCAGCTAAGCTTATGAAAAAGCAACAGACCCTTACTGCCTTAACTCTCAAGGTAACTGTGAGGTTTCAGTTTTATTCTGTGAAATATCAGTGAAGGCAGATGGCACAGGAGGTTTTGCTTTTAAAAGATAATCACGTGAAAATGTTAAAAACATCAATACAAGGACTCACTGTGTGACTGACACAGTATGAGTTTCATATTTGCATGTTTATGTGTGTTTATAATTTTGCAGGCAACTCATGCCTGAACTCATGTTTATGAGGACACTGTATTGTAAATTTGAAACAAAAAAAACCCCAACAACAACAAAATCATCTATATTAAACCACATTCAGTCCCGAGAGAGCACACTGTCTGCCTCTCACATAAAGTGTAATGTCGAGAGAATGAAAAGTGAAAGAATGACAGGCAGGTGACGAGGTTCATCCACCAATCTCAGATTAGCTTTATTAAAAATGTACCAAGGACAAATGGAAGACAGGCCTTGGATCTCTCTTGAGTGAAGATGAACTCTGAAAGGCAGGAGCTGTCTTTCAGGTTTGGACACCACAGGATGTGTATTCACACATATACACAAACATGAGAGGGAAAACTGTCTCAGCATACATTCTTTGAGAGGCAAAATGTGCCAAAGAGAGTTAGAGATGAAAAAAGAGGTGAGAGAGGCAAAGGCAGGGAGTCCCTAAATGAGACTGTGTGAGTGTGTGTGTGTGTGAGTGTGTGTGAGTGCGCGTGCACGTGCGTGCCCATGCATGTGTGCGTGTGAATGGGGGCATGATAGCATTCCAGAGAGGTTAATTGGAGGTTGTGGCATGATGATATGATTCAGAGAGATCATTAACATTCCAGAACTAAATATTAATGATGAAAGTGCTCAACTTCAGCCAAAGGAACACAGTGGTATTGCAGGTTAGCGCCCAAAGCCAGAGTCGGAGGAATAGAAATTCAAAATATTCAGGAGTAAGAAGTACAAGCCATAAATGTTTTACATCAACATTTACATAATTTGATGGAAGCTTTTTGTCTGCGCGCAGTGGGTGGCACTTAAAGTCAAGCCTTGCCAGGGTAAATTAGAGAAGGAACCTTGCTTAATCACTGCAGATTTAGTAATGAAGTCATAAATTGCTGTATTTTCTCCCCGTTCTTTCTTTAACGCAAGGAGCCAGACGTCAGACAATAGGTTCTACTATAAGCTTTGAACATGCTGATGTTGTACATGGTGGATATTGAGCTACAAAATGGCCTGGGAGCCTCACTGCCACTGACAGATAGAGCACTGAAGTAATTAATCATAAGCACCAAGATCAAAGCTCCTCTCTAGAAGCTCCTGTGGTTGAAACTTTTTAGGGTCTCCCTTGCATGACTCTGCACGTACAAACATGCAAACAAACAAGCTCACCTGCATGCATGAGCATTTGTGCACATTTTACAGAAAAAATAAATAAATTACAAAATAAAACTCTCAGCAACCTGTTCTGCATTGTGGGTTATTTATGGCTGCACGGTGAAGGCCCAGGTCTTTGAATGTGCTCAGAGACATGTGAACTACAGTAAGTGGCTTTGAAATCCATAGTGGCACAGTATTAAAGAATTTCTCCTATTAGCGAGCTGGCAAATGCTCTCCGGAATGAAGACAACTTACATGAATCACTGTAGTTATTCTTTGTGCGTGCATCTGTGTATATGCGTCATACACACATATGTGTGTATGTGTTTGACTGTGTCTGTGTCTATTCCAGAAAGCCCTTTTAAAAAGCGAATCTAGGAGGATGGAAGAAAGGATTGGAGAAAAAGGCATTACTCTTGAGGTAGCAACACAGGAGCAGATCTACAAAACTATTAATCTCTTCCTCTCCCTCTGCTCCTCTTAGCCGCCTCTTTCTATCTCTACCCTCTTTCACCTCCTGCTTCTCTTCTTCTCCTATCTCCTCTTTTCCTCCAGAGCCCTCCTCTGCATTTATTTCATTAATCCAACTCTCCTATCCCTTTCCCTCTCTCACAGCTACTCCATCTATTTCTTTCACTTTACATCTCCTAACTCTGCTCTGCTCCTTCTCTCCTATGCACTCCCCCCACCCTTTATCACTCTTTGTCTCCATCATGACTTGCCTCAGTCATTCCCTCCCTCCCTTCCGCCCTCCACCATGTCCATATTTCACAGTTTCCCTCCTCCTTTTGACCTCATCTCCTCTTTGTTTAATCTTTGTTTTTCTCAATCTTTTAGTCTCTTACTCTCTGTCTCTCTCTGGCACTTTCGATCGCTTGCTCTTTCACCCTCTCTCTTTTCCTGTCTGTCTCTATATGCTTTTCCCTCTCAAGTCTCTCTCATCATTTCTCTCTCTCACTCTGCTGCTCTAACCCACTTCTGCATTGCCACTTCTGCACTGCCATTCTGCTGCACGTTGCAGAGATTCAGACCTCAGTCTTGCATGTGGTCAGGTTTTCAAAGCCACAGTTGCCGCCACAGGTTGAAATAAACACACACACACACACACACACACACACACACACACACACACACACACACACTAACTAGGTCCCACACATACACATGCATTTAGCAGTCACAGCTGCAGTGGTTCTGGCTCAGTAGCTGAGGCTGCATGGGGGTTCCTTTGTGGGTGAGGAGCTCTACTGCAGCGACTCACTCTTCATCTTCTTTTTTCCCCACTCTCTTCCTCCGCGTCTGTCTCTGCACAAAGCCCTCCTCACCCCCCTCTTCTGCTTTTATTGCCTTATATGCCCCCACTTCTATTCAGCCCTACCCATCCTTATCATTCACCCACCCTTTTTTTGTGCCCCTTTATTATCAACCTCTTTATGTTTAGTTTTTTTTGTTTTTTTTTACTGTACATGCAGCTGTCCTCTCCCACAGAAAGCATGCCTCTCGCAACCTACACACCCTATTCCAGTCTGCTGATGCTCAGCCCCCCCCCCCCGCCACTCCCCACGTTCCCCACACCAAGGACCATACCCACCCTTGGCCCCATTGTCTGCGGAAAACAGCACACTCCCTTATTATTCTCACTTTGCACCACCACCCCTTGTCATGAGTGCACACACTCACATTCATCCTCATCACCTCCTTTTCCCACTTCAGCACCCACACTTCCCCTGGCTTCATGTGCACACAAATATGCATCAACACACACTGACATGTTCTCTCTACCCCTTCTAGTTTGGCTACACACCATACTTCTACTCAGGCCAACAGTTACAGTGCATCTCCAGCGATGCAGCCATGTGCTGATGTATTCGTCCATTGCTCCATTCTTATCTCCCAAAAGACTTGTTCTACCTTTATGCCCATTTCCACCCTTTTCCCCATGACCACCTTCACCTGCTGCTCTTCTTCCATTCCACTGGCCCATTCTTCCTGCCTCCCTAAAAAGAGAAAATAAAAATCTCCCCTCCCTTCTTGACTCTTTTATGACCTCTTTAATCCAATTCACTTTGTATACAGCCATGGCTCGCTTATTCTATCCGTACTTCACCTCAAACACATTAGCCGAAACACAATGGTTGCAGATTATTAAGGCATTTTTTTCTGTAATGCTTTTTTAAAAAAACCCAAAAAAAACCCATACACTCCCAACTTAATCTTCCCACCCACTGAAGACCCCTAAATGCTGACACTTCAGATCCCTTTTCTTTTTATCTGCAAAAATATATCCAGCCTTCTCACTCTTACAGCTTGATTTTACCCTATTTATTTTCATGTGAGGTGAATCATTTCCTGGAAACACTAATGAAACACAAGCTGCTCCTGTTTTCAGTGAATCATTCTGTCTTTCTATTATTTGGCAGGAGAGAGTACGCATGCAACACAAATATATATATATAAACAAACCTTTTACATGATCACTGAGTGGATTGAAACATTTAGTTATATACATTTTGAGTAAGAGTAAGGGGCTAAGCTGCAAAACAGCCATTTATTCTGCTAAAGAACCCTGAAGCAAACCACTGACCTGCTTCCTGCTCACTTACTGTTAGTTGCTATGAGACAGAGTTTGAATTTTTTGCAAACTTTTAAATTAAAGATATAAGTACTCAAAGATATTCTTTAAATTGAAAAAATCCTAACGGTAAATAAATAAAACAGCCAGTACTTGAAAATTCAACTTTTTTCCCCCTTTCTGCAGATGCTGCTTGTTTGTCCCAATGTTGTGCCATCCCCCCCCCCGTTTCTTGCCCATCTCCTTATTTTCTTTGTCTGCCACTGTCTATTTACCCTCTTCCTCCACGCTTCCACCAGACACACAGGCTTCCTTTACCTCTGCAAGTGTTACATTATTAATTGCCCTGCATTGGCCATACTGTTGAAAAAGCCCACATAGTCACAATGACACAGAATCCACACAAACCATGCGCACACATACTCATAAATTCACTTGCATGGGATGACACAGGATGTGAATGTGCATTTTTTTTCCAAACGTGTTTTTCTTGTTGTTGTTGTTGTTGTTTTTGTAGCTTTGTACACTATGCATATATTCTGTCTGATCTCATCATACATGTAAAGGTAAGCCTGAGGCAACTCCCCTCTGAGGCTTCAACATTACGCTGGTAGTGATCACAGATTGGCTCCCATGTGCATCACTACATGTGCCTTCGCCTTTGTCTGTATCTCTTTGTTTGACGTCTACCCTGTGTGTGTGTGTGTGTGTGTGTGTTTGTGTTGATCTCTTTGTTTCTCTAGTCTTTTTTTTGGTATGTGTTTGTGGATGCAATGTTAGCTAGTGTGACTGATGCACATAACTTAGTAATAGTAAATGTCCAGAGTGAAATACAACCCCACTCATTAAATGGTGTCATAAAATGGTTTATAAAAAAAATGTGAATTTATTTTTTGCAAAATGAGGGAAATAAAAAAGAAACAAAAGAAACTCCCCCCCCCCAAAAAACAACAACAAAACAAAACAAAAAAATCTATGTGCTACAGTCTGTGAAAATAATTGTAATCAATGACAGTTGCCGTGGTCTCATTACTTTTGCTGCTTTTCTATTTTGTTACTTAGACAAAGAAATTTCTTTTATCTCTTTTTATTTGGTTATCAGCTTTCACTGTTTTGTGTTGAATGCTGGCTGTTATTTACTGACTGTGCCTATAAATGAGTTCTGGATTTAAACATTATATAACAAGTGAGTGAATTTGTATTTTAGGAAGTTACTTAGACTGTATTTACCTGAATGCTTTGTGATTAGTTATGGAGATCTGCGATTTTCATGGCCCATTAGCCAGACATGAGGGTTTGAATATGTGACAGATATACAGAGTTAAAGCGTTGTATCCTCATTGGTCACAGGCATAATCTTAAGTCTCATGATTAGATATGGAGATATAGCTGAAGTGCTTTAATTGCTTCAAGGGTTTGAAGCATGTGCCTTTTGGTCACGAGGGAGTTTGTCTGTGTGTGTGAGTGTGTGTGCACGCGGGCACCCATATGTGCATAGGGACTGCTACTGTACAACTTAAAAGTGCAGCAACAGCTTTAGTAGGGTAACACTGTTTGATTTCACATGGCAGTGTGAGCACGTCCACGCTAACATGCATGTTGTCATTCAGATGAAAAAAACCCCCACATCATACATACTAGCATGGTTGATACACAAGCTCCACGAGACCCCACCCCCCCACACAAGACCCACAGAATGTGGACACACCTAAAGAAATCATTAATACTTAAACAATCCCACCGAGACCCACAGAAAAACACTGGACATGCAAGCTCGCTCACTGAAGAATCCATCTGATTGACGGATAGGTTTGCCAGGGTGATGTAACGTCCTCACTTTCACCTCATTCCTTCCTCTCCTCTTTCCTTCACCCCTCTGAGTACGATAGAGCACTCCCTTAAATATAAATCAGTGGAATCACACCATGTCAGATGACTAGCTCTCCCCTGTAATATCATCAATCACCAACATAGCTTTCCCACCACTCTATCTCCATCTGTCTGTCTCCTTGTTTTCTGCCTCCTCCTTCTTTGGCCACCACCTACCCATATGTATTTGTGACCACATTAATTTAATTAGAGGAGTCATGCTTGCTAAAGGTGAATAGTAGAGCAAAAGGCAGGGGTAAAATGTAAAACAGGGTTATGCCAGTAATGTATGCTAAGTATCAGGGAAGCACTGACTGCTGGCCCTCTCCCATGCAAGGTTAAAGTGTGAAAAAAAACCACTGCAGTTAACTGAATAAGACTAAACTAATTAATTTTAAGGAAAAAATGACACTGTAAATACCGGATATAATTGATGTCTTCAAATTTAGTCTTTACCAGAAGGCCACATTTTTCAACAAATACTATGAGGCTTTGGCACATATGCTTACAGACATAATGTGTCTGTATTTTAGTGGTTCTGCTGGAGGTTTCTTCCTGTTAAAAGGGACTTCTTTCTCCTCACCATCGCCAAGTGCTTGCTCATAGGAGATTGTGTTATTTGGGGTTTTTTTCTCCCTAATACTATAGGGTCTTTGCCTTGCAGTATAAAGTGCCACGAGGGAAGTGTTGTTGTGAGTTAGTGCTAAATAAATACATTTGAACTAAATTTAACTCAACTTTTTAAACATGTCCCTGGCAAAGATCAAACATATTGCATTGGAAAAAAAAAAGAAAACCCTGAAACTGTTCAAAGCTGTTAAAAATTGTTAATGACACATCTTTCTACAATAAAAGCAACCTGAATAAAACCTGCAAAAAAACAAACAAACAAAAAAAAAACCCAAAACAAAACTAAATAACATTTAAAAAATAAACAAAAATAAATGAAAAGTTCTAAAGTATGGCAACTCTTCTCCAGTGGTGCAGATTTATGCCTCTAAGAGCTTAATTGAATTACTGTTTCAATATGTTAGTTCTCAGCAGGATTTAGGAAAAGGTACCTCACCATAGTTCTTGGCGTGAAGGTGGAGCATGAGTCAAAGGAAAAAAACAAAACAAAACAAACAAAAAAACCCCAAAACAAAACAATATTTTTTGTATATACACAGACAGAAGAGTCCTGCATCTAGACGCCTGCACTCTGCAAGTGTCACTATAGTTACCTGCGGCGATGGTGTAGTTGGCTTTCTTTTCATCTTTTCTGACTGTGTGTGGTCATGATAAAATGTGACCCCAGAGAAACCCTAGCAGGAATTACCACAAAGGTGGTTTTGCCTACTTTAGCAGATCTTTATTTATTATGGTTTATCAGCTGAAAATTGGTCAGCTGATTGTATCCAGTGAAACCTGAGGGGGATTTACAATTAGCCAATAAGCACCATGGGTTGTTAAGTGATGCTGTGGAACCGAGGAGGAGTAATAACAACAATGGGGCTTCATATTTTCATTTGTTTTTAGTCTGCTCAGCTCCATTTTTAAAATTGCAGCAAAACTAGCTTGTTGGCATGGCTAAGTACGAGCGTTTTGGCAGATAACCAATTGGACTCTGGTGATCAGTTATGGAAAATTTAATCCCCTCCCCTGGACATGTACTAGAGTGGAGGCAATGTCACACTGAAGATGGAAATGAAGTGCAACAATCTGACAATTCTCTCTGATATGAGGCAAGGAAAATGGCTGTAAATCATCCTGACTCTCCATAGGCAGAAGAAGGCATCCATCTACGTGTGACAAAAATCTCATGACAGCATGACAAGATGTAAGCATTAATGCTGTCACCCTGCAGCTGAGCTGTAATGTTAGCTATAGTGGAGTGCTACTTTTTGGTTGGTGGATACAGACAGTAAAAAAAACCCCCAAAAAAACAGTTCCCACAGGAAACTGCTTAGTGGCCAACTTTAAATCAGGTACACAATTTGCTATTTATAGGTGCCGTTGCAAAACTTTTTGATTACACCTCGATATAACCTGCAATCACAAAATAGGACAAAATGCTGTGTGTGAGTGTAAATCTCTATCTTCATCCAATTTTCTCCTTGTCATTTTGAATATTCTCATCTTACCTTGCTTACTACTTCTCTGCTCTTCTTTCTTTCTTTCCTCCACTGTTGTGACAGGGTAAAAGCTGCTGCTGATTCATGTTCTTCAGATGTTTGTTGCAAGCCCCCCCCCCACACACACACACACATTGCAGACAAGGACAGAAAACAGCAGGAGAGTAGAGGTGATCGCTCCAGGCAGTAGTTAGTTACCTACACATTACTTTGCCTGCATCCTTGGGAACATTGACAATATTTACATACATTTTGTCATATAACTAAAAAACAAAAAAGAAAACAACATATCACCTTACCAAGGTACGCTTTGTACTCAGCAAATATCAGAAAATATGTCAAGGCTTTTAGAGTCTCAGTGTATTGGACTTCCACACCAATAGATAATCTTAGAGATCAAGGATATGGCATGAAACCAACTTTATTCTTTAATTTATGCTGCACAGTAGGTAAGAGAAGCATTGGTTGCAGGGGTAATGTGTAATATTAGACAGCAGGGAACAATGATAAAGCACTAGTAAATATAAGGGGTGAGATATCTACAGTAGCTATAACATCACCAGCTGCACTTTTGCCAACCTTGCAATAAGAATATATATAATGTGCCTATACTCTCAGCATACAAAGTGTTTGAAAAGGTTGTAAGGGGCTGAATTTATGTATGTCTCCAGCATGTTTTAAAAATACTGTTTTTTTAACTTCATGGTTTGTTTCTGGTGGAGAATGCAGTCTCACAATGATGTGAATCACAAGCCTGAGGAAATGAAAGCACAAGATTGTGGTTGATGTGAAAAAGTAAGACATATAGTGTCATTTTAATGATGCAATGGGATATTAAGACTTTATAGCCATTTATTGAACAGTTCATGTAGTTGCACACAGTAGTGAATGCGTATTAAAATTCGCATGTGTGCAGTTCTCCAGCTGAACTAAATCACAGAAAAAAATAAGATATGTCTTTTTAAAAGCGCACTATGATGAACAAAAATGGTTCAAATAGCATACATCTTTAAAAAAAAATCTGAACATTCTTTTACTCACATAAAGATCTCCTCAGTTATCATTCTCAGTTATGTGTATTAAAAATGTCTTTTTAAGTCTTTTGGCCACCATATTAACACCACTGCTCAACCCACAGTTAAAAACTAAATATGTGGGTTCCCCTCAAGAATGATGGTGGAAATCACTGAACTCTCACACCAGGCCAGGATTCATATCCACATAACCTCCTGTTTGGATAGACTCAGACAAGCACAAAAAAGAATAGAAGACTGGAAATAACAGCACTTACCCTCATTACATCCCAATGCTTTTTTTTTTTTTTTTTTAACAATGCATCCATCCAACCTGATATCACCTGATTCACTCTTTTGTTCTCATTACACTGCAGTTATCAAGACACGAGGTTTTTCTAACTTGAATATCAAGAAATTTTAACCTGGTGCCTTTACTGAAATAAATTGTAGAGTCTACAAAATAATCCGTGAGAAAGCAATATGACAGTAGCAGTGGTGTATTGTGTGCATATATGCAGCAAACATCTTGACCTTTGGGCAGACATGCATATCATTTGCTCAACTGTTTAATTCATCCATCCATTCTCTTCCATAAACAGGTCGCCATCCTGGGATAACACAAAGAGACAGACACCCATTCACACTCACATTCCCAACTACAGACATTTTAGAATCACCAATAAACCTAACCCCACTAAGTCCATGTCTTTGGACTGTGGGAGTACCCGAAGAAAACCCACACAAACACGAGGAGAACATGCAAACTCCACACAGAGGACCTTCTTGCTGTGAAGCAACACCTGCTAACCACCGTGCTGCCCCTATTCACTCCAATTCATTTCAATTCAATTTTATTTATATAGTGCCAAATCATAACAACAGTTGCCTCAAGGCGCCTTATACTGAGATAAAAGGAAGGTTGGAGATTGGCCTGTAATTAGCTAAGACAGCTGGGTCGAGTGATGGCTTTTTAAGAAATGGTTTAATTACTGCCACCTTAAATGCCCGTGGTACGTAGCCCATTGATAGATTGATCCTATTTAAGATTGAAGCATTAATTAATGGTAGGACCTCTTTGAGCAGTCTTGTAGGAATGGGGTCTAAGAGGCATGTTGATGCCTTGGAGGAAGTAACTACTGAAGTTAACTCAGAAAGATAATTGGAGAGAAAGAGTCTAAATAAATATCAGTTGAATTGAAAGTAGCCATACATAGAGATGTCTGTGAGAGGGTTATAAATATTTTTTTCTCTAATGGTTAAAAGTAAAATTTACTAATTAAGGTTAAAGGAATACTTGGCTCAACAAAGTTCTGACTTTACTTTACAGAAAACCCACAGTATCCAGGACCATATGAAGTGAGGATGTAAAACTATTGAAGAGATAGTCTACCTCTCTGGGAGTAGAGTTTAGTTAGTTGCTCTGCAGTGTGTTGGCACATTGGCACTCAAGAGGATAATAATGTAGGAATTATATCCTTTAACTTAGTTACAACTCTTTCAGAAGGACATCTACTGTAATGACATTTAATAAATGCATTTGGCCAGATAATGATTATTAAGCCTTGCATGAAAATCATCCCATATTTTAAGAAAGAATCAATTCAGAAATCCTGGCAGCTCCAATTAGGTTATCAACCTTGTTGTTGAGATGTGCTGCATTTTAAAAAAAATCTAAGATTGATGGTGATTTCATGACGTATGTCTACTCATCTTTTTTTTCTATTTAAATTGAAGGAGAAGGTTTCACGAATAATTCAACACAGAACCCAACAAGATTCTAATTGGGGGTGGCAGTGCTCACCTCGCAACTGGAGGGTCGTGGGTTCGAGTCCCTGTCTGAGCGTGTGCTGTCATTGTGTCCCTGGGCAAGGCACTTAACCCACATTGCCTAAGTGTGAATGTGGTTGTGTGGTCGGTGGTGGTCGGAGGGGCCGTAGGCACGAATTGGCAGCCACGCCTCTGTCAGACTGCCCCAGGGCAGCTGTGGCTACATTATTGAGGTGTGAATGAATGGTGCACAGAATTGTAAAGCACTTTGAGTACCGTGAAAAGTGCTTTATTATTATTATTATTAAACTGGCTACTATTATTATTAAACTGGCTACTACTACTGTACAGCCTCACACACTTTGTCTTGCTCACACAAAATTGCTTTCTTAAAAATTTGTGAGTCTTTGCCACTTTTTGTTGATTTATCTATATCACCACAATGACTGGAATAGGAGTTTGCATCAATATTCTTCCAGGCAACATTTAATTGGAGTCTGAATATATGTTTCTATTATTAGTGAGCACAGATGTGCCTATTGACTAGATTTTATATTTCCTTATTAAAATTTCTAATTAAGTTGTGACACTGATGAAAGCCGAACAGTGACATTTTGCTTTCTTTTTTTCTGTAAATGCCGTGATTCCCATTCTTAGAGCAAGGCCTTCCGATCACCAATCAATGTAATGGCATCAAATCAGTGTCACGGTGCGTAACCGGGCTGTATGACTGCGTATGGAGGTGAGGACTCAATTGCAGGACGCAGGAGACTGCAGGTAAGAGTGATGAGAAGTGAATATTTATTTAGGTGGGAGTGCAGAGGCCACAGGAACCAAAAGATGAGGCAAACAGACGAAATAAACCTAAACTGGGAACAAACTAGAAATATCACAGAAACAGGGAGCCAGAGAGCAGACACAGCCGTAAAATAACAACAATCCGACAAAGGACAAAGGGAAGGCTGAGACTATAAATACACAACAGCGTAACTGAGGAACGGGCGACAGGTGAGGGCACAGCTGAAACTAATTACACAAGCGAGAAAGGGAAGTAAAACTAAACACAGAGCACAAGGGACAAGGACTGACAAAATAAAACAGGAAAAAAACTTGACAAAGACAGAAACGCAGACTTGACACACTACTCAGGAAGTACACAAACACCACAACGCACAGAAGACCAGAGACATGGAAAAGAACAAAACAAACACAGGGGTACCACAAAGGGAACACTATGAATAACTAACAAATCAGGAACACAAAACAACTGAGACACTAAATGAATAAACTAAGAAACACCATAACACCAAATCATAAAAAGGAAAACACAAAATGCTGGGCATAAGGCCCAGGATCATTGACAATCAGATTCTGAAACAGTTTTAACTTGTCTGATTGCACAATTCTAAATTCACGAATGTGTCACTCAGGTTGAAAGACTTACTATCAGCTGTCCACCGTACAGCTTGAATACAAATTTCAACATCAACTAAATGCCATTGTTTTGAAAAAGCCACACAGTACCTTGCACTAGAGTAAACATTGTGTTGTGTGGTTGTTTGTTACATGGTGGTCTTAAAGGATGACGTGTATTGGAAACATAAATCTTACTTAAGCCCCCAATACAAACAGTGACCACCTCTGCATTTTCCCCACCCTTCAACCCCATGTACAAAGTATGCACAGCGAGACGGCAGGAAGTTGCGTTAGAGGTGTATCAATGTGTGTGTGTGTGTGTAGAAGGTGGGGGTGGACCTCAAGACAGACGGCTTCTTGAAATGATGGAAGCCTGTTTTCCTTTACCGCTCCCGTGGGCAAGCAAGAAACCTGATTCCAACTTCTCTCATTTCACCCCCATCCTGCACTAAAGATCAGGCTCTAGACTTAGACCTGAGTTACAGACAATCTGGATTGTGGGCTGCTGAGTTATCTAACATTACAGACTTTGAGACTAAACAGCACCAGAGAAGAATGATTCTGTCATTGTGGTCTCTGCTGTCTGCAGCTGCTGAACAGAAGAGTGTGTTACTTATAGGTTTATGCTGTCTTAGAACTGCTGTGTTACAAGCAAGGGGCTTAGACCTCAAAGGTCCTGATGGATACTGATGGAAGCCACAGACATAAAACAGCACCCCAGTAAGTCAACTGAAGGATGAGCTCCTGTACTTTATGTATGAGTGCAGAGCAATGGGAGGAATTATTAAGCATAAACTAGTGCTAGCAAATTAAAGTCGTACAGCCAAATCAGACAATCTAGTTAATATACTTTCTCCACCAGATTTATGACAAGTTTCATTTAGTCAGTGCAGCTCTCAAAAAATATATCACATAACAAATTTGACACATACATATTGTATTTTTAATGGCCATTACTAAATTTAGACACTGAACTTTTATTGTTCTCTATTACAGCTTCTTATGTCTTCATATGTACACATTATCACAACCATATTTTTTAAGGACACAGCTTTTAAGCATATCTAAATCTTCGGCTTTTTCAGATTTTTTGAGGTTTTGACCTGCTGGTAGAATCCTTCTGCTGCAGTCCATTTTTCTTCATAACTGTTATTAATAAACTACTATTTTCTTGAAACATTGTTGCATAAAACTGCTAAGAAGTTTTTGAATGTGTATCAGGTAGCCCATGAGACCAGGCTTGCTGCATGGATGCTACATGAACTGTGCATCCAATTAAAATGTTAGTTTTAATTGAGATTTTAGAGTTTTAATAATTGAAAATATTATAATTGAAATAAAATGATTATTCTGCTGCATCCTGTCTTAAAATTTCTCTCACTTTGTCGTATGCTATAGATTCTGTACACCCTGTTCCTTAAGTGAGGTACTCTTTACCACTTCCCATCTGATGGCAGTATAAATCACCAAGGATGCTGATTAAAAATTTGAAATTTGCTAATGCAAATATTTGCATGCTTGATTTGACATAAAAATCAAGCAAACTAAACACAGAAAGAAGTTAAAAATGAAACTTGCAGTAATGTCAGATGGATGTTTTGTCAATTCAGTAGACATTTTTGAAGCCATTTATAGTATGGTTTGTTTTGTTTTTAAATACCATGGTGTTTCTATGTTTTGGCCACTTACCATTTACATAATTCATGAAGAAACATGATATTTGTGTTGGACTACATTTTTTATTTCATTAGGGCCTCAGGAAAATATTGACAGGTGCCCTGATCCTGTAGATGGAACTGGTAGGAAGAAGAGATACCATATGTGCCATCAGCTACAGGTTGAGATACCTGTCACCTGGCATTCATTTGGTATATTGTGTGTGTGTGTGCGCGTGTGTGTGTCCACGTGGATCTGTCAGGACATGCATGTGATCTGTCCCAAATCCTTTCAAGGGCAGCAAAATGCATTTCAGGGAAATCCAGGAACCATGAACTTAAACAAGGATAAAGAAACTAGCAGAAACAAAACCACTCTTATCAAATTCACCAGAATCACCAGAGTCCAAACATTAGAACACAGAGTGGTGATGAGAACCCACATAAGCCCAGGAAACGCCAAGCGGATGCAACCTACAGGAAAAACCAAGAAGCAGTGGGCACCTGCGTGCCAAGCCAGAAACATGCAGGAAGGTGACTGTGGGTCCTAGCCAAGACCCAACAGAGGCCAGACAGCACGACCCAGTCCCACCCAGGCAGCACACAGAAAGAGGAACACACAGCATCACACAAGTCGAGAGACAGCGAACAGACCCAAAGCCCAGGAAGGACACCAGCCAGCACAACCAGGGCACCGGGGCAAAGCCCCAGCAGCACAGGACAACCATATCCACAGGATGCTCACCCGAGCCCCCTGACAGAGTCCCCAGAGAGCTAGGCACAGGGGCCTGCAGGGAGGACCCCCAGGGAAGGGGAAAGGAAGAGTCCCCCCAAAGCCAAGCTGGCAGGACCAATCAGCCTCCACCCATCCTCTGGTCGTACCACCTCCCCAATGTCTGTGCCACCCCCACCCAGCCAGTAGACAACACAGCAGATGCAAAAACGGAGGCCTACACAGCCGCCATGGCATCCCCCACCATGGCAAGCCACCCCCAGCAAATGATTCACACACACACACAAATCTTGCAACATGCAACACTCACAAACTACACACACAGGCACCTTGTCGTTAATCATTCACCAGTGCTTGTTACTGGAATGTTTGCAGTGACCCTTATCTGGTATTGGATAGCGATCAATGAATCACATTTACACTGAAGACTTACATGTACGCTCACATGCACGTTCACACTTCCAATTAACCATTCCATTGATTTCAGGTTTTTCCCAGACATGTGTCAGTGGATGGCCGATGTTTGTAAGCATTTCAGTGGACAGGATTGCATTGCAAAGCAGGGCTGAGTTCTAATTCTTTCAGAAATTAGTGCTGACTTATATGTCCTATCGCAAAATCAATATACGTGTCAGTGTGAAGTACTGGTGCCAAAGTACTTTCATAAATGCATGCCTATGACCCAGACAATTAGTACACTTCCATCACAACTAGATAATATCTTTCAATTTTTAGTGTAGTTCAATCTCTTTGATTATTGGGATGTGGAAGCCCACTGACGTGAATCTGTGCCTCTGTTATCATATTGCATACCGATTTGCTCAGCCGCATCTGACTGAAATTGAAAACGATAAATTGCTTTCCTTGAGCGATTAGTTTTTGTTTCAGGTTTATAATGACATGCTTGTAGAAATGTTAGTGAATGAATAAACAATAAAGGTCCAGTAAATAAATAAAGAGAACAGCAATAAAAAGAAATAGGTTGAATCATTATTAAAGATTATCTCAAATGTTTCGTTTATGCTTTTTCCCCACATGTTTTTCTCTCCCTTCCCTCAGTGCAACCATATGTGACTGCATCAGTCAGTATACTGATGAGGCTGCTGGAGGACTGAAGCGGAATTTAATCATTCAGCATTCTGAGGAATCTGAAAATCAAACCAAAGTCACTTAATTTCACTTCAGCTTTCTGAACATTCTTATGGTTAATGATGTGTAACAGATTAGGAACACAGCGCTACACATGCATCATAAACACTCTGGTTACACCTTATGCTAGACGCATGCAAACATATCTGGCCACAGATGGTATGGTTTCCCATCCCCCAATAACCTCACACAGCCATTCGCTCTTATCATACTTGATTGAATTAAAGAGTCATCCTTTGGGACTTCATGGATTTCAAAAGGGATACTAAAGAGAACAAAATCCACCTACTCTGGTCACAATAAATCCATCCTCAAAACAGCTTATTTTTTTAAAAATACATGCTGTGTTAATAAATACATGTTGAGTTTTATTTACATAGCAGTAATTCACAACCACACCCCCCTCCAAAGGCTTATATTCTAAGGTAAAGGGGGGTAAACTTTTGTATAGAGAATAAAATTTACGTAAAAGTTTGACTGAGGCATCTTCAGCTGATATAGACGGTTGAAAGATTTATCTGCTATTATACTTTACTGGTGTGTCAGTTATCATATGACATTATATTATATATAACATGATACATGTAAATTGTTAAAAATGTAAGAAATGTAAGAAAGCTAATGCATTAACTACATGATGGATGCTCACTTGTATATCCTCTTTATTGTACTAAACATGTAAATGACTTGTGGAGATGAAGTCAACCTCTGCGGAGACTGATGTAAACTGAGTTACTCCTTTGATATTCTGACGTCTGTACAGCTGTGTGTCCTAGCTTTCTGGGTCATTTCTGTTTCACTCACAATCCCAGCGGATTTTAGGAAGACAAGGCCCTGCACGATAGACAGTGGCTAAGCCCCTGACTTCTTCTGCTTCATCTCTCTCTCTCTCTCTATCACACACACTCACACACACACACACAAACACACACTTAGAGACCAGCTGACACACAGTGATGTTATTCATAAGTTTCTGGGACAGCGTCAACCTCAGTAGAATCATGAACACAGTGCCTATGTGGCTCCCATTCCCACCGATGCCATTTTCTCTTTTCTCTTAGCTTCACCTCCTTTTCCTAAGGTCCTTTTCTCTCTCACCTCTTTTTGTGCCCTGTCTTCCTTTACAATATAAGAACATTTCAAGGGAAAAATACTCAGCTACTGTACCATATGCATTATGAGATACCAAACAAATCGATTACATTCCATTCAGAGGCAAGCCTTTTAGCATTTCAGAGCTACTTTAGAAGAAGTGGTTAGAAATTTCTTGAATTCAGCTTCAAAATAAATGTAGGCCTGTTTAGTAATGCTCCTCATGCTGGTGTCATTCTGCTCCTTGTGCCGCCTCCTGCTCCTCTTCCTCCTCTCCTGTTCCTCCTGGGCATTCTTGGCCCATAGGAGCAGAAGGTGACAGATGTACACCGTACCTGCTGCTCTCCCCTCTGACCTCCCCTCCTGTACGCCTCCCTCCCAAGTCCTCATTCCCCTCCTTATTCTAAATTTCTTGCAAACCATTTCTCTTGCCTCCTGCTGCTCTCTACCTTTCAGTCTACCTCTCTGCCATGCCATGTATCCTCTTTCTCTTCATCCATTGTGCTGCTGTTTCAACCTCCCTTTTCTACACGTTTCATCATATGGTTAATATTACCATACTGATTTGATACTTTCATGCAAAACACCTCCTCCCACACAAACACCCACATACGGTCATGTAAAAAAAAAAAAAAAACAGCCTTTCACAGGACTCTATACAGTATGTACAGCCCACAAATCAGTAGCTTGTAGAACCACATTTGGCAGTAATAATTTGAAGTAATCATTTTCTGCATGACTATATGATCATGTATGTTCAGTCTCACTTTGTTATGGAGAAATTTTGGCCCAGTTTTCTTTACAACGTTGCTTCAGTTATTTGAGGTTTGCTGGCATGAGTTTATTTACAGGTCTCTTAAGGTGCCGCCACCTCATTTCATTTGAATTGAGGTCTGGACTTTGATTGGACCGCTACGACACCTCAATTCTTTTCTTTTTCTGTTGAAGATTTACTGGTGTGCTTGGGGTAATTGTCATGTTGTATAACCCAATGCTGTTGCATGACGGCCAAGCTTTAGCTGTCAAACAGATGACCTCACATTTGACTCTAGAATACTTGGGTATAAAGAGGAGTGCATGGTTGATTGAATGAACGCCAGGTGCACAGGTCTCGGGGCTGCAAAGCAAACCCAAATCATCACCCCTCCACCACAATGTTTAACAGTTTTTATGAGGTGGTTGTGCTGATATGCCTGATATGTGTTTGGTTTTGGACAAATTTGGCCCTATGATTTATGTCCAAACATCTCTGCTTTGGTCTTGTCAGTTCTGGAAGCCTTATGGTTTCTTCAAAACCTAACCGTTGCAGTTTCTCTGAGCATTGGAAGGTCTGACATTGGGGTCAATTTGCTGGGACATCCACTCCTGGGAAAATTGTAGTATTGTGTTAACACACACCTGAATGCTTGAGACTAGCAAACAGCCAAAATGCATTTGATTTGCAGTACCTGGCTGCTATTTACCCTCTTAATTGCAATGGAAGCAGTAAGGGTGTAGTTAGTTTTTCACAACACTACATAGAGTCCTGTGAAAAACTTTTCCACCTGGCTATATGCAGCAAAAGCGACCTTGACAGCTGCACTCCTTGTATTCTGACTAAATATCTAATGAGATAATTAAATGTATAAGCACGCCACAGTTACAGTTCTATAAGACATTTTATTAATGTTTATTTTGTTTTGAAAAATTCTTTTCAGTTCAGCTTGGTTTCACTCAGTTTTTAGAGTGGCTCAGCTCATTTCACTTTCGGCTTTATAGATTAAAAAGACTTAGTTCTTTGGTTCTCTTCTTGGTTTCAGCAGCGGTGTCATTTTGTTGATTATAAAATGTGGTGGTCTTTTTCAAGGAGTCAATTTATTAAATTTAAAATATGTATTTTTTTAACCATTTTTTTCCTATTTTTAAACACAGCACTTTCAAGGGAACTGAATCCCAACAATGCAATACTTACAAACTTTCTGCAATCATACAGCAAAATTGCAGAGGCATTTTCCCTTTATTCTCTGTCTCGCTGGCTTCAGGATAGGCACACTCATAGGCTTTCCTCCCAGTTAAGGGGCTCAGCAGGTACAGTGGCATCTGTATGCCCAACCTGACTCATGGATATTTCATGTTGTGGAGCAGTATTGGCCCACACCACACAGTAGTGGGTAGGCAGACCAAAGCTGCTCAGTTGAAGCTTCACCCATACTGTGCAGTATACATAAGGGTTGCCTTTACAGCTACTAGTACTGAGTCACTCACTTTGCCATGCCCTGCATACCACTGTACTTTATTCACCGCTACATCGTGAGTATAGCCTTCGGGCGTAATGCGAGGGGGAAGGAGTTAGCATTAGAAATTGTTATGCAGTGGCAAGACAGAAATAAAAACCTGAGGGTGGTGGCCTGATGAGCACTCCACCAAACACAAGCACTTTCAAAACCACGACACATCCAAAAATACTTAAAGTATATATGGCAATAGAATTATTAGGAAACAAAACAGAAAAGATTGGTGAAATTAAATAATCAATGATCCTTCATGGAGAAAGTAATTATGCAGCATGATTTGTTTCTCAAGGGCAGAATATGATATGTAGACATAAACATGAAGCTCCTTTTGGGAAGCATGTATAACAGAAAAGAATGGGTGAAACAAATTAAATAAATATTTTAACTTGTCCCATTCACCTCACGCCTACTATTATAAAGCCCTCTCTTCCTCTTTCTTTCCCTGTTTCCTCAATCCATGTCCCCAGGAAAGAAAGTGGGAAAGAGAATGACACGTCTTCTGTCTGCCACTTCATATTAAATGGGAACAGACATGGCCAGTCAAACGTAGATAGCCCCAGGGAGTGGTTCACTGTGCGGAAGGCTTTTATTAAATATAGTCATAATGCCATATAGCCATCTGACTGCACTTAAAATAGACCCTCCACTCTCTACTGCAGTGCTCTCTGTGGGAATGGGATATTATGAAAGTGTGCAAAGTACTAGCAATATTTGAATACTGGTGTTCTATCATGAGCTCAGATTTACTGCACAGTATATAGCCAGTCATATATAGTCAGTTTGACTCAATATAGAAAACATTAATGGTGATATGGTGATCACTACTAATGCATATGTGTACTGTTAAACAGTAGAAACTGAGACTAGGAAATTTGTCATACTGCTTGACTGTTAGAATTTTTTTTTTACAGATATTTTTTGGCCTTTTTGCCTTTGTTAGACAGTGCAGAGTAAAGAGAGATGGGAAAGTTGGGAGAGTGATATAAGGGAAGACACACAGGAAAGAGCAACAACCTGGGCTGCCCGCACCACAGGCATGTGGCATACAGTACATGGTCGCCTGCTCATCCACCGAGCCACCCTGGCACCAGTACTGTGAGAAAATTCATCACAAAAGTGATTAATAGGAATAACCCTACCTTTATGAAGTGTCAGTATTCCCTGAAACCTGATGTCATAGACTTAATTTAGCCCTTATGCTAGAATTCAGATCAACAGATCAAGATCTAATCAACATCCTCTTCTTATAATGAACAGATGCTAATGGTTGGAATTCTCCATTTTGTTTTAATGATTAAGTTGATGGGATTTTTTTCCAATATAGTTTGCGATGGAATATACACTGACACTAATTTTTAACTACTTGTAGCACAAATAACAAGTAGCTCATTAGTTTTGCAACGCAAGTAATCAGTCCTTTACTGAATTTTTAAGTAAGAAATCCATTAGTGATGATTATACTGTTGTAAAATACTGTTTTCCTTTTGTTGTACCTTTTATTGTCACATAAAAAAGAAAAATCCCCCAGCTCTTTTGGTTATACTTCTTGGCAGGTAGCTGTGTACTGTCAGTGCATATGTAAATATGCATGTCTCAGTAAGTAACACTGCAACCTAACAAATCTGGATCCACTCAGATCTGACACCCTCAGGCAAGAGTTACATGTAGGCATAGCCTCAGTGCTTGATGGTGGGCATGCTTGATTTTTTTTTGAGGGGTATCTTTGTTGACTCTACTGTCATACCAACAGCAACCAGTCGCTCACAGCGTTAGCCAAACTTCAATTAGCATCTAGCTTGACTCAAGCTATGTTTGATATAAACTTTCTTTATATAAAACAGGGTGATTACTTACTTCAGTAATCATCTTCTCTTTCATTTTAATGCCAGACTTCACATGAAGAAACCACACTCTCAAGGGATGTTTTCATCACATGCTTTAATTGGAGCATTTAAATAAATTTGATCAGATCCTTGCACCGGTACTTAAAAAGCTGAACTCAACTTTCAGCCTAAGTACTGTGAGCGAAGCAAAGCAGTTGATCCACGATTCAATTTGCCAAAGTGCAATGTCACCCCATTCAAAGTGAATAAAAGGCAACAGTGCTGAAGCCTAGAATGCATCTGTGGAAAATCTGTCTCAGAGTCACAGGCTCCATTTAACCAGTTATGGATAAAAACAGTCAAACTGTTGACTACTGGCTGAAAATTGGATTTCGAAAGTGCTCATCCATGTTAAAATATAAACATCATGCTGACCCATCCATCCTCTCTGACATCCTCTTTACACAAACTTTCCTTTACTTTTGACTTTGCTCTAAACATATTACTATAAGGACTGTTTGAACATAAAGAGTCCCTATAAAGATATGTAAGGGCTTTGTGCTGAAATTAACATGGTTTGGACAGTTAAATTACTGATGCTGATGACAATTGTCTGTAAAATAGTTTTAAAAAATCCATTTTATATTCTACTTTACTAGTTTGTTTTTGCTGATCTTTAACCACTATGTTTACTTCAATGTGTCATAGTGCATTTAGTGTAAATGTGACTGCATATGGTCTGAGTTGCAGCCTATTTCATTCAGAGAGGGCTGACTACATTTTGCTGACAGTATTATTGTAGCTTTTTTTTAGTAAGATTTTTAACTGCAAGACTTCTGTTGTTTCTTAAATTTAAGGACCTGAATACTTGGAGCTGTGTTTAGTCTAGTGTCATTGTATTATCTATCACTTTTGAACTTACAAAAATTGATTATATTTAAATTGTGAAGACAGAAGACTGTGAATGTCACACTTGCTTGTGTGTCTAATTACAGGGAATCCTAATTGGATCATACGGAGTGTTGTCACATCATTTGGGTATGACTGAGGCTGTAGGTAAAGTTTTTTTTTTCTTTTGTAATTAGATAATTTGTTAGTGTTTATCTGTGTTTTATGCATTTATCCGTGTGTCTATTTTGGCCTGATCAGTCAGGATTTAAGTTCCCTTTTGTCTCTGTTAGGTCAGTTTTGTTGAATTTGAGAATTTGTAAAATTGTTTAGCATTTTCAGGTAAAATAAAACCCAGTTCAAAAACAACACTGTGCTCCTCATACCTTACCATAACCTACCCACAGAACGAGCGGAGAAAAAAAAGTAAACAGCGAGTGAAAACAAAGTTCCCACATGGGAGACAAAACCAGAGGTTCCTGGTTGACAGTCGAGTACATCACCCCACTTTCACCCCTCCTGTTTAAATGCTCATCTAATAGTGCCGTGAATGGTGTATGAAGACACCAACACCAAAGGCAACTTTGTGCATATCTCAGTGACACCAGCAGCTTTGAGAAAACTGCAGTATTTGATGCCCCAGAAATTACGATGGGTTGACTATTCTCTTCTATATTAGTTCTGAAGGTAGTGCATGTCAGGCCACCTATACATGCTGAATGGGATAAAACATAAATAATATAAAAATAACATTTGCAATTATCTATTTTCCACAAAGGACTATGCACTCTCTCCCACAAAGCAGCTTTCTCTGCATCTTAACATGCAAGACACAGCTCTGTTTCATCACTATCTATACAGACAAAGCACACACAGAAAACATTTAATAACTTCTCTGGCCCATGGACAAATAAACCAAGGACGTATAAAAAGGGAAGCCACTTATCAAAATGTGTGAAAGCAGAAACAGCACTCTCACGCATGCAGAAGAAACTATACTTCAGCTAGAAGTAAGCTAATATTTATATAGAAGGTGAGAGCTGATAGATAAATATATATATATATATATATATATATATATATATATATATATATATATATATATATATATATATATATATATATATATATATATATTCTCTATAACCCCGGCATAAATATGCCATGTGCATAAATCTGCCCTGTATGGACTACATTGACAAGAACATCACTCCATTGTGTGTGGGTTGAGAAATAAGTGTCTCATGTTCAATCCAGGTAACAGTGACACTCAGATGCACTCATAAAGAAGGCAGTGGATACACTCACCCATTCATATATATATATATATATATATATATATATATATATATATATATATATATATATATATATATATATATATATATATATATATATATATATATATCACACACACACACACACACACACACACAGACACACACACAGGCACGCACACACAAAATACAAACATATATATATTTATACACATCAAATCCATTTAGGGCGGCAATATGGATATAGCGAAGTGCCTGTTATGGGTGAGCCATACATCAGCTGAGAGACAGAGCTTTTTTCCATCTTAAAGAAAAGCTGACAATAGCAAGCTTGATGGAAGTCACAGCTTCACAAGAGGGATAGATGACAAAAATATCACTATGTGTAGGTAGGAAATATGTGTATGTGTCTATGTAGGAGGTAACATAGGGCCATTCTTTAAAGCTGCCAGGCAATGGCACAATTATAGCAGCAGCAAAAATCTTATGTCACCTATACTTTGTTGGGTGACAAATAAAACACACAAAAATGAACACATGTGTATTAAGATGTTGCCACAATAAGCTGTTCTGCGTTAAGTTTGACCTGGATTTTAGAGCCATGACAAAGAAAAAATGTGGTTTTAGGGAATCTGAACATGTCATATCTGTGTAGTTCTTTTTTTAATTGAGGTTCAAGGGAGACCATGACATTGTCATGAGAATTGCCTGTGTTCCCACCACTTTTGGCCAGGTTCCCAGACAGATACCTGCTAATCTTTGAAGGAGGCAATCTCAAAACAGTGAGATAGCCAAACAGCATAGGAATGATCATATATGGTGCACAAAAGGAACAGAGTTCATACAGAGGTGAGAGGGTGCCTTGATACAGACATGAGCTCTGTAATGGAGTGGCACAGTAGTTAGCATTAGCGCCTCACAGCAATAAGGTTTCTGGTTCAAAAGGTAGGGGCCTTTCTCTGTGGAGTTTGCATCTTGTCTTTGGACCTGGTTTAGGTTTCCTTTGGCTAATCTGGCTTCCTCCCGCAGTCTAAGGATATGCGTGTGACTTGTAGTTAAAAAAGCACTTTGTGTGATAGATAAAACATGCAAGTACTTTATAGTTAGAATTTATTTATTCTGAGATAACTGAGAGCTAACTAAGATTAAAATGGACATCAAAAGAGGTTTGGGGGGTCACAAGATTATAATGACACCCAAGCTGCCCAATTCAGTGAGTATGAGACACACATGTGCAAGTCTCACACATACAAGGTTTCCTACCAGCACTCTAATTAATGTTGAATATTGATGAAGCAGTGAAGACAGTGTTTAATGGTTGTAATGCTTGTACATGATTATATAATAAATCCCAACCATCCCAGAGTGTTCTTGCCATTGTTACTTTTAATAAAATCTGTAAATTGTTATGGCTGTTGTGTTTTCAATATCTTAGGTAAAACAGGATATGAAATTTTCTTATAATAAATGTTTTTCTCCAAAAACGAGATTCCACATTCCCTATTATCTGAACCATTAATAAGGATTATTCATCAATTTATTAATGCCAAATGTGCTGTTTATATATTCAAAATAGATAGGTAGTTCAAAATTGGGTTTAGACACTAGAGGAAATTCACAATGTGAAGGCATGTAATATGAACAGTATAAGGATTGAATGTAGTTTTGTAGTTTGGGGCTACTAATAAAACAAAAATGATATTTTCCAATGTCAGGAAGTCATTACTGATGTTCTTTTTGATTACTGATAGAAAACCAACTCTAGATATGATGGCATCTATCCTCATTTTCTGGGCACATTTTCTGATTCAGAGCTATTAGTGGAATTATGAAACAAGGCTCAGCTGTGTTGAGAAAAGTAAAAAAAACAAAAAACCCAAAACCATCAAATACATTTTATGAAAGAGCTGGCTGTTGTTAGTGGAGTGCTTCCAGAATGCATCTCGACATTGGCAACACAAATTGTCACTGTGCCTCTGTTGGGTCCAGTGTTGAGAGATGGTAGGTTTTACAAATATTGGCTGAACTGTTCAATGTCAAAGGAGAAGCATATGTAATTTAGTAACATAGTGCTGCAATTTTTGCAGCCAGAGTTCAGTATTGTAAATGAGGCATTACATGCTTGACTTTCCACAACTACAGTAGGCAGTAAAATGTTTTTAGATTTCAGGTAATACTTTTGGGTAATGTGAAACAGACTACACAAAGAATAAACTTTCAAAAACACACAGACCTACACAGGTGAATTCAGAGAGACAGATTTACTAGGGAAGTTTCACAAGCACAGCGTACAACTCATGCAAACACAAGGTCACAGCAGTGGACAAGACCATACACAAAGGCAGATCCGCTAATACTCAGACTGTTACACTGCAGAGCAGTGGCGATTCAGTCATAGTGCAGCTTTGCACGCCCAGTTCTTCAGCCGCAGAAATGGTTTCTCTCACTGCTGCTCCATATTTCTTTCTTTCCTCCCTCTTCCTAAAAAACTCCCTCACTCTTTAAGTCCTGACCCCTTGTCTTTTCTCCTCCCACCAAATCCTACTTCACTGCCTCAACTCCCTTTCTTCATCTTTCAGCTCCCTCTTCTCTAAATCCCCCATTCCCTCTCTGTTACCTCAACCTGTCTCTGCCTTTCCCTGCTCTGCCAATCCTCTATTCCCTGTCCTGGTCATTGCTTCACTTGGTTACAATAACACCACCCTGATGCAGTCTGAGTACAATAGTACCCCCCCCCCAAAAAAAAAAAATAAAAAAAAAATAAAATAGTACACAGGTTCAAATACAAAGGGGATCTGTGCTAAAATGTGTGAGCAGCAAAGTGAAAGCAAGATGAGGAAAGTATATAATGATGACAGACTGAAAGCACTGAGGACACACACAAAGACACATTGAAACATGTAACGTTTTGCTCAGAGTAGTTGGTAAACAGCGATGTGTCAGAAAGGGATGGAGTGTCAGTGAGGTGTCAGCACAGCATGGCCGACACGTCAGTCAAAGCAAACAATGGCCCTGAGTAGTTTAATGTGTGTGTTGGGTGGCTGAGGGAACGTATGTATGTGTGTATGTCCCTGAGCATCTCCCCTTTGGAAGGCATGCCAGTCAGCAGTGGAGGAGAGCAAATGAAATATTGATCTATGATAAGACATGAAGTACCAAGTCAGTAGCTCCTCTCTGTTTGGTTGTGTGTGTTTATGATCTTGTTCAGCCCACAAATTTGGATGGCTAATGGTCATGCCTCATAAATTCTGTCAATGATAAGCACATGTGACAGGATGCTGAATGTCCCATGTTCTGGTCATTGTAACGCCTACAGGGACATTTAGACATGCCTCATTAGACTATTGTTTGACAGATGATGTACATTTTCAGTTAATATGACTGGGTTGTTAAGCAATCATAAACAAGATCAACTTGCTTTTTACAATATGTTTAATAGTATATTTACATTTGGTTATTAAATATAATATGGTTACTAAGCATTCTGAGGAGGTCAGCTTGTAGCATAATACAATACAATGGTCTGTGGTGGAAAAAAGTACGGAATTTTGACACTGTTTTAAAATTTTGGTATGGGTAGATGCCATGTATGTGTCAAACATAACTCACATCAGCTTAGCCATGTGGCAAACCAACTACCCATTTATCATAAAAGAGATCAAAATAATAGAATAGAGCCAAGTCTGCGGAAGGGAAAGGGTTCCTTGGTGTGAGTCTCCCTTAACTGGCAGCTTTGTTGGTCTGGTCACTGATATGGCAGTCTGTGTTTTTGTGGCCTGAGCAAATTTTCTGTATCTTTTGTTTTCTTTGCAAAGTCAGTAATGTAATACTTTTTTTTTATTATTGGTTTCTTATTCCTATGATAAGGTGAAAAGACTAAAATCTATAGCCATGCTAGTGGGTGTGTGAGGCTGTACTTAAGAACTAAAATGAATAAAGGTCAAATGAAAGTTTCAAAATAGCAATCTCAATCTGGACTCAAAACTGCTGCACTTGTGTCAGAAGTTGATTACGCCACCCACCACACTAACTCCTTTCCTTTATTCCTTTATTGTTGTTACTCATCATCATTTGGCAACGAGTAACAACTAACTAACAAAATGGCAACAAAATTCCAACTAATAGTATGCTTGGGCAGTAACCTCCACAATGGAAAATGATAATAAATGGACACCTGGTTCCAAATGTGATTAGAAGAGGTCCTGTCCATGTGTCTGTATTTGACTAGGTGGGAGTGTAAATGCATTGCCAAGCATAATTGTAAGCATTGGTCAAAGTGGTTCTGATGATGTATGAATGAAAGTGACCTTGACTTTGACCCTTGATGTGAAAGATGGAATCTTAAGTGTTGAAGGGTAAATAAGGTAAAGCAACCAAAACAAATAAATAAATAAAAATCTGTCTGATTTCTTGCTTCCGCAGCGTGGACAGAAGTTCACAGAAAGGTTAGTATCAGCCAGCATTAAAGACACACACACACACCCACACAGATCTATATACTGCACTTATGCACACATGCAGGTATGTACAGACTGGGATGCACAAGTTTAAGGAATAAAGTAAAGTAGCAGTTTAAAAATAGTTTGCGACAGGAGCACAAAGTGTCTTCTCATCATCACTCTCAGCAGAGGTTAAAGATAGTGTGTGACTTTGTTAGTGCGTGTGTGTGTGAGAGTGTGCGATTGCACATGTGTGCACAGAACTCTCACTCAGCTAGCTCATCATCACTTTCAGAGGTTGAAGAGATATTTTGTGTTAGTGTATGTTTGTGTGTGTGTGTCTGTGTATGTGTGACACTGTTCTGCTCTGTATTCATGCCTCGTGCTGATTGCTCTAAATGAATCTTGCTTCAGCCTGCTGAGAGAGAGAGAGGGCGAGAGAGAGGGCGAGAAAGCGAGAGAGAGGTGGGGTAAGAGGGGGAGGAGAGAGAATGAAAGAAGAGAGAGGAAAGAGAAGAGAGAAGAGTTAAGGGATGGATAAATAGATGAAAGCAGAGAGGGAAGGGCGGATTAGAAGAGGTGCAGGAGGATTGAAAAAGTGCATGTTGTGGGGATTTTTCTCCCCCAATCAGGTGCAATGCGGAGAAGGTGTTAAGATCTGCTGAATTTGCTTACCCATAAGGCTTAGCAGGCTGTGAATACAGTAGGTCACCACAACTAGGAGGACGTGTACTTACTGAGACAGATGACAGATGGAGGAAAAAAAACTTTTTAATTCAATTAAACCTTTTCATTAGATAATAGCTTAAAGGTTGTTTGGAGCAATGACAATGATCAGTGTCAACACACTGATCTCATACACATATTTATTCAGTGGTGTCACTGTATGTCTCAGTGACTTCCAACAGTAGTTGGCTGGGGGTGTAAAGAATTTCTTTTTCTACAAATAATTTTTGTATATAGTGGGGTAAATACTTATTTGACCTCATACTCAATTTGTAAGTTTGCTCACTTTCAAAGACATGAACAGTCTCAAATTTTTATGGTAGTTTCACTTTAATGGAGAGAGACAGAATATCAAATAAAAATCCAGAAAACTGATTTGCAGGCTCCCACAGATTGGCTGATTACAATCAATTACAGATAGTCCTGATCTCAACTTGTTATGTATATTAAACACGCCTGTCCACAGAATCAATTTCTTTGATTCCAACCGCTCCAGCACCACAGGCAAGACCAAAGAGCTGTCAAAGGACCTCAGGGACAAGATTGTAGACCTGCACGAGCCTGGAATGTACTTCAAGCCCATCTAATCTGACTACTTTTTTCGGTATCAAGTAATCTAACGTGTTACTATTTGCAATCCAGTAATCAGATTAAAGTTACTTATCCAAGTCATTGTGCGTTACTATTTTTGTCATTTTCCTCTACTGCCACCTTAAAGGCCTGTGGTACATAACCCATTAATAGAGATAAATTGATAATATTAAAGATCGAAGATTTAGTTAATGGTAGGAATTATTTGAGCAGTCTTGTAGGAGTGGTGTCTAATAGAAATGTTGATGGCTTGGAGGAAGTAACTGGTGAAAATGAACAGTGGTTTTTATTTTAACATAAAACTTATTGTTGCAGCCAAGGGCAGTACAGTCTTTTTCCCCCTCACTGAGTTATTGGTTCTGTCGCTAGCTAGCTAACATAAACTAAAATGTCACATTAGTCACCCTAACCATAACCCCTAATCCCTAACCCATAAATCAAGTTTCACGGACAGAGTTAACAATTTATTTTAGAGTAGGGAAGCATGGTGTGAATTATGCTTTGCACATGCAGGGATTTATGTCCAATTTAACAGTGTATTGATACAATACCAGCTGATCATGAGAACTCAGCAATGCCATTGCCCAGTGATGGGATCAGGTTAAAGTTTTTATTATGACTTGCTAGCAAATTTAAAAAATGAGTAAAATGCTATTTTTGAGGTAAAGCTGGCTGGGTCTTTAGGTTTTAGCTCCCAGGATGATCCAGCAGTCTTCGAAACCTGAGGCATCTTCTGGAGCTCCTATGGTAATGGAAGTGAACCAAGGAGTGGTGCCAGAACTGAGAGACTGGCAGGGGAACATGGTGGGTTGGTCTCATCCTGTACATCACAGTGAAGGGAGCCCAAGGCAAAACATGTTTAGTCTGGGCAGCAGCAACAGTTGAAAAGTCCATTATCTTTCTGTTTAAGTTCAGTTTCCAGATGAGGAATTACTTTTTTTATATACATCTCTGACAAGGTGAGATGGCAAGCCTCACACACAGTAATCACCTCATAACAGATTTTAAAACAACTTAAAAGCAAAGTCTGAAGACCTTATAACCTTATAAAATCTTAGGTAAAAAAAAATTCCCAATTTAAAATTCGCCTGGGTTAGATGTTATGAAGGTGCTTTTCTTAACCAAAGAAAGAATTTCTGATCATCCACTTTAGTTTCCAGGCCTTTTAGTACTGCTGAGGTAGTCTGTGCATTCCTTCATTTTAGGAATTGTATTGACTTGGCAAGGCCTAAAGGTTTGTTTTGGTTTTTCAGCCTAATGATGGTTTCATTCACTTGCATCGACATATCCTTGAACATCATATTCAGAGTTGCGGTGAAAAGATACCAAACACAAGTTCAATACTTGGAATTGACTCAATATATTTTTCCTGCTTCAGATTAATACTTTTGGTTAAATCCTCTGAATTCTGCACTTCAGTCATATCTTGTTTTTTTGACACACAATCCCTTTCTGGGTAATAGTTAAGTTTTAATTACACAAATGAGCAATTTTATTGCCTAAAATTTAGAAAAATCTTGGAACTTCACCTGGTATTGTTTCCTCTTAAAGTATCAGAGGCAAGGCACCCTGGACAGGTCACCAATCTGTCACTAACACAGAGAGACGGACTTTCAGTTTCACACCTACAGTCCATTTAGAATCACTACCCCGCTGCGCCACTGTGGCAGTGGCGCTGTGGGTAGGTGCTCGCCTTGCAGTCGGAGGGTTGCCGGTTTGAGCCCCTGTCCCTGCGCTGGCGTTGTGTCCTTGGGCAAGACACTTAACCCACATTGCCGATTTAAATGGTAGTGCTGGTTTTTGGATGAGTGATCTGGAATGCTCATTTTGTTGTGTGCACAATGACAGTGAGTTGAATCTAACAATTAACCTAACCCCAAGCATGTTTTTGGACTGTTGGAGGAAGCCGGAGTCCATGGAGAGGACCTAGACATGGGAAGAACATATAAAATTTGCACAGAAATGCCCGAGACTGAATTGAAACCCAGGACCTTCTTGATGTAAGGCGACAATGCTAACCACTGCACACCATGTCCACCGAAATTTTGTTGTAAAATCTTGTTTAACAAAATAGAATTCAAAAGAATCAAATTTCATTTTAACAAGTCTACTGGCTACTTTCCATTAATAGCATCAATGAAACAATTCAAACTTATGCCTGTGAGCTTGAATCAGAGGTAGTCTCTAATGGAATAACATAGTCTTAAACTGCTTTCAGAATCAGAAAATCTTCAGACTGTATACCACACATTATTTCATCTTTTAAAAAAACGTAACAAGAATCATAATTGCCATACATCAGTCAGCTAAAATAGTAAGATTCACACAGACTGCGGACTCCATTTCTTGAGCAGCTGTATTTCATTGGTTCATTCATCAAAGCCCACTTCCTGTCCTTGGTCTCCCACCGGAACCAATTTGTTCATAACCCTATGAATTCTGGCACCCTCGCTCCCAATGTGGAGACAAGGACCGCTTCCTACATAATTAGTCTGTACCAGGAATTGCAGTCACAGTGACAAAAACACGACCTTATCCAGGATGGTCTGTAATTCTGGTTTGTGCTGAAGGAGGCACAGAGGGACTTGGAACGCTCATAAAGGGGGTGAAGGGAAATGATAAGGTATGAGCAAAAAGTGAGTGAAAGATTAAAAATTTGTTATAATTAGGTTGTACTGTACAGGGACCAAGGAGAATGAGTCAGACAAAGGAAAAAACGAAAAAGAAAATCAGGACAGGGCACAATTATAAAGGACAAGGGCAAAACAATGTATTGTGATGTGGAAGACAGAACAAAACAGTGCTTAAAAGTCACTCAAAGGTAGACAATCTTGACTTGTTCAGGATGTTTAGGAACTAACAATTTTGAGATAGTGAATTGAGAGAGTGATCTCCTAAAAGTTGTAAAACAAACATACATTTAGTTCCAAAAATGTAACAATAATATACACCCACTGTGGAGGAATTTATGTAAAGGACCTGTGAATTGATAGAAGTGTAGGGGGTAACAGATGGACAAATAGACTTTGGTAAATTGCAGGATTTGGGGAATGGATTTTGTTACAGCTGCCTTTAAATCTGAAAGCTGCATTGAACTCAGACATTTCATTAACAATTACATTTCTACATGCAAACTGTTAAAGAAAGTCACTTTCAACTCATTCAAATTCTTTGATTAGTTTATGGAAGACTGCTGTTACATTTATTCAATTCAATTCAATTTTATTTATATAGCGCCAAATCACAACAAACAGTTGCCTCAAGGAGCTTTAGATTGTAAGGTAAAGACCCTACAATAATTACAGAGAAAACCTAACAGTCAAAACGACCCCCTATGAGCAAGCATTTGGTGACAGTGGGAAGGAAAAACTCCCTTTTAACAGGAAGAAACCTCTAGCAGAACCAGGCTCAGGGAGGGGCAGTCATCTGCCGCAACCGGTTGGGGCTGTGGGGAGAAAGACAGGACAAAAGACATGCTGTGGAAGAGAGCCAGAGATTCATAATAACTAGTGATTAAATGCAAAGTGGTGTATAAACAGAGTAAAAAGAGGTGAATGAAAAGAAACACTCATGAGCAGCCTAGGCCTATTGCAGCATAACTAAGGGATGGTTCAGGGTCACCTGATCCAGCCCTAACTATAAGCTTCATTAAAAAGGAAAGTTTTAAGCCTAATCTTAAAAACAGAGAGGGTATCTGTCTCCCGAATCCAAACTGGGAGCTGACTCCACAGAAGAGGGGCCTGAAAGCTGAAGGCTCTGCCTCCCGTTGTACTCTTAAGTATCCTAGCAACCACAAGTAAGCCAGCAGTCTGAGAGTGAAGTGCTTTATTGGGGTGATATGGTACTATGAGATCTTTAAGATAAGATTATTCAAGACCTTGTATGTGGGAAGAATTGTGATATGTAGGAATTCATACTGCTTTAAATATGAACATGATAGTTCTCACTGTAACCAAAGTTTTAACCTAAACTATGCTAGATATCCTTTTGTATCTAAAGCTTTCTAAATCAGAAGAATAGTTGATTTAGATCATTTTTATCCTTGAAATGTTCATTTGTAATAAGCTTTGGAAGACACTTGTAGCCACCGCTGTCTGTGCCATGTTGTGTGGATAGGCTAATTCTATCCAAAAGGAATGGAGGAGTAAAAGTGGTGGCCATGTAAACATAGATATTACATTTAGCACTTATTATAGGCTATACATACATACATACAGAAATACAGTTTCATTTCACAATGACCGTAATAATAGGATACACTAAGTTGCATCTGCGCTCTTATTAAAACCTGCACATTCTATCAAGGCCTGGAGGTGACGCACATCCAGGTTTATATACACACAATAAAAATACATGTGAGCACGCATACATTCTGCACATATGGGCAAAGTGAAGCATGGTTCCTCATTATGCTCTTCTCTAAAACATCAGTGAATTAAAACTAATGATTAACAAGGACGGAAAAGGTCAATAACCAACCTTAATAATTTTGGATTAAATGTGCAGTAATGAAATCAAAGGCCTGTGCTCAATAAGCTGTTAAATGCTGCACTTCAGAAAAAGTACACCATCGCCTTCTGATCTCACCCTGCAGCTGTTGTCTAATTGCGGGTGGAGGGCTTTTATTTTGTTTATTTTATTATTTATTTATTTTAGAGAAAAGGCTAATTGGAAGAAAGGACATTATGTGAACTGAGTGATGTTGAGCAATTGGTTGAGGAAGCTGCCTAAATCCTGTGCGGTGCAATTTAGTGACTTATTATCATGATGACTCACAATATGCAGCAGAATAAAACAGGAAAATGAAAAGTTTTGTGGGAAGATTTTAAGTGAGCTGCTTGAGGATATATTGCGTATGTGTGTTTTTGTGTATGTGTGTGCCCATTCTTCCTGTTTGTTCCTTGGGATGACTGAGTTTGATTGCAAAAGCTCTGATATTGTGAGTCACATTTTGTTGAAAATGCCAACCAGACAGTTTGAAGAGCTGTGTTGTGCAGTAAACATTTACACAACATCATTAACATCTCATTTTGTTGAATAACGACATCGTGAATCTGACCAAAATGCCAATGAGTTGTGATTAGACCATTTACCCCAACCCGTCCTTGAAGACGACATGTAAGAGGACACGGGCAAAATGAATTGTGCTTGCCATTGGTGAGTTTATCTTCGTTATAGACAAATTTTAAACAAAATAGAAATATCTTATGGATGCTTTAAAATACGTAAGAATCCCATGTATAATTAATCTAGCTGTAGTGAAAAGGAGTAGGGAAAAGGAGAGAGATTATTAGATGGATAGATGTACAGCCTAGATGAACATTAATGGGTCAGTTTCAGAACAAGAGTGCACAGGGACCCAATTATGTGGTTTTTCAAATCTTTCTTAATTTATGAACAAAATTTTATGTTCATTTCACACATTCTGCTGCATTTCACTTGGCGTTCTTGTCTTAATCATTGTGTGAGACCTACCTCTTCCATTCTATTAGGAATATGCTGTTGTTATCCTGTGAAAACCAGGAGTTTTCTCCAAGACATGAGCACGTCCTGTTTTCAGGTTTGTGATTATGTATCTTCCAGTTTTATTAGCCACTTTAAATGACCAATTTACTTTAACAAGCTGCTGGACAAAATCATGTAATTCTGAGAGAGTTTTTGTTGAAAGAGATGTCGCATTGTATGACCTAAGAAAAAAAAAAACAGGACAAAAGCTTGGATAAGAAAAGCGCGGGGGGCTGTGCTGTGCATAAAATGTTTGTAATTCCTAAAGAAATAATGGCATACTTTTGGCAAATCATTTCAATTAATGCTAGAAGTCGGCACTTAATCACATCTTGATAATGCAATGACTGTATTATTTACATTATTCAAACCATTCGAACTTCTTTTAGAAGCTGTAAAATCTCCAGTGTTACAGTTAATGAACTTGAGATTAAAAATCAACTGATTTGAGATATTCAGTTGAATCAACATCTTTTCAATCATGACAGTCTTACAGTTTTGTCAGCTCTTGATTTAACAAGAAAAACTTACAGCCCACCCCTGGCACCATAGGCGGTCAATCAGTACCAAAACAATGTTTGATTTTGAGGATCAAATGACTATAATTATTTTATGAACATTTACATATAATAAGAACGGATTCTTTTTGGTTTCTAGATTGTTAGACTGGTATGTTCATCTTTTCATAAAGTTTAGTGACCCTCTATGTCATGGTGTACCAATAAAAGTGTCACCTTGCATTAAACAGCTTATCAGCAGACGACAGTGAATGAATTCCCCTGTTTTGAAAATTATTTGGTGGCGCATTCACCTTGTAATTTGTGACCGACTGTGTTTCCCTCCATTATAGTACATTACTTGCTTTTAACTATAAAAACTCAGTATTGCTATGGATATTGTCTATTCTGCCTGGTAATATTTTTCAAAAAGATCTGGTGCTATTATCAACCCCAAGTGACTGCTATTGTTGTTTAGCTGTACCAGATTTAACATAAACATGAACCTATAATGATCTAAATAAGTGTATGGGCAAGGGATTGAATCTTTGTTCTTATTTTTATTGTAAGTTCCCAACATATCTGTTCAATGTCATATCAGTGGATTGTGTATAACTAGCACACCACTTCAAGCACATTTTACACATTGGATTTATGTAATTTAAGCTGTCCGTGTGTTAAATTACCATAGAAATGGTTGAGGATAGGATTATGTTCAGAGTTTAGGTTCATGATATGAAACTATGTAGTGATAATACATAAACTGACTCAACATGTTAGTTATACAGAATATGATATAATTTTCAAAGATCACATGCTGGGAAGAAACTTAATATTTTAGTCGAAAGACTTCAACTAGAATATTTCATACTTGTAACTGAAAAACAGAAAATTTAAGCTGGTAACTTTAAAAATTATTAAAACTTTACACACACAGTCACATTAAGTTACTTAAGGCTGTAAGCAACCATTAAACTTGGATATGATATTTTAATGAGTTTAAGGAAATGCTAGGGACATATGGTATAATGTATTGCGTGTTCTTTACTGTGCACGTACAGTGCGGGATACATTTGTTAATTATTCAAATCCTCTGACACATCACCAGCAATTGACCTACTGTGCTTTTCTATAAACCTTGAAGATGTCCAATACAGGGTTTTTGTATAGTGGATTTGTACAGTAAGTACAGAAGCTGTCCTGAGCTCCATCAAAGGCTCTGCAGCCATTTGTGAACATGTTACTAACTGGACAATAAAGAGCACACTAACAAATGGAATTATTTTTTTCTTTTATTTGTTTTTTGGGGTTTCTTTTAATTGCATTCTACAGGAAAGAAAATCACTCAATTGGAAGAAAGTCAGTTAAGCTTAAATCAGTAAAATAAATCAAATCCCAGTGGCAAAATAAGGCAAAATCTACAAACTTAATAATTCTCAAAAACCTAAAATTACACATCAATCAAAGATGAAATTATGTGAGTTTTTTTTATTTTGAATAAAAGAATCAATCAAACTGGCAATTTACTCTGAATGCAGACAGAAAATATGGCCAGAGCTTTTATATATCCTGTACCATTGCTGCTGGGCTTTGTCTCTGTGGCTCTGTTTTCTTTCTATAATGGAATAAAATGTCTGTTTGTTACATGCAGCACAAATGAGTCATTGTTTTACTTAATGCAGTGTATTTTGAACACCAGAATGCAGCCTGGCAATGCATCAGATGTTTAAAGGTGTTAAAAATGCTTTTGTTACGTCTAACTAAGATTTATGGCTTATCAATACTTTAAACTTTCTTTCTCAGGCTGAAATCAACAAAACTGCCTTGGTCAGAGCTTAGTTATAAATTATGCAGCATGTCTCTGAATTATAGCAAGTTTAAATGTAAATGTTAAAGCAGCGCTCACTTGACTCATGAGAAGCTTTCTTCATTAATTCCCAATCATTTAACCTAAGCTTCAAAATGTGTTTTTTGTGGGCATCTGACAATTCTATGGCTTATTTTCCTTTTCACTTCTTTCTCTTGGTGTGTTTTAAAGATATTAGAGCTTGTTTTGTTTCTGAGGAAGCTAGGGGGAACAATCTAATGGAATTCATTTTTATGCTCTTTGAATAACAACTTCCACAGGCTTGAAAATTGCTTGTGCTTGGTAATCCATCACAATAAACAGAAAGCCTTAATTTGATTTTGTTATAGTTGCTACGGTATTGTTCTTTCATTGGGAGCTGTTTTCATAGTATTTCACACCTACACTGTGCTTACTGTCAATCAGGTGCAACTGCAAGTCTTCACTAGAAAACAATCCCTTAGAATAGTCACTTTTTTTTTTGAACTTGTTTTCAAATCTGCCTCTTTTTATTTATTTATTTTTAGATTCCTAAGCAAACACCCCCCCCCCCAAAAAAAATGGCCCAAGCTTGTTTTTATCACCAAAAGTTCTTTCTGCTTTTGGAAACACTTGTGAAATACTGCCACTCAAGATATCTTTTTAGAAATGCCAGTTTTCTTATATTTGTCAGAGAATGTGTTCTTCATAAGCGTGGAAATGAAATTAAAACCAAACAGAGACAGCGCCCCGTATGCCGCATGTGGGCGTAATGTATAAGGGTTACAAAATACAAAACATTCAGATGGAGTATTTAGATGAATGATTATGTCAAAAACTGAAGCTCATGCACACACACCTCAGGTTTTCTACCTTCCACTGCAACTTCCCTGAACGTAGTAGTTTTTTAATCCCTGGTAATACTTTCCCTCAATCAACACAAAAGGTTGATGACACCGCGGCTGACTCAGCCAGACGGTGGAAATCTTCATTGTGCTAATTAGATCCTTCGCTGTCTGCTAAAGACTTTTATCTCTCCCGCATCTCCATGCCCATCTAATCTGGCCTTATCTCCAGGCTCCATCTCAAGGTGATTGCTGAGATAGTCTCTGCCACGAAGTTAAAAGGAACACTATTGTCTGAGTGAGCAGAAATAGTGTCTCATTTCCCCTCAGTCAAACTTGTCTAAAGTCATACTTCACAACTGTGTTTGTGTGTTCAAGTGTGTGTGTGTGTGTGTGTGTGTGTGAACGCACGCCTATGGGTCTTTTTGAATGTGTGTGAATGTATTGTTGTCATCGCCCTGTGGAAAATTCTCTGAATTGGTACAAAATGTCACTTTGTGACTGCAGGCCACCATGCAGCAAACAAAACCAGACACACACACACACACGGAGGCGCACACAATAAAGTTAAATAAAAACACAGCTGGCTTGTTCAAACCCTAGACAATTGGTTTTGTTGCAGGATAAACATTTTTATTCAGTGCCACTACCAGCTGTGTTCAGGTCGTTTTCATACTGTTTATACACTTTTCTGTTCACATTTGGTTTGTTACGTTTGGAGCACCTCAGGGACTCAAATGCCTGCTTTCTGTTCAAGCAAACATTTCTGTTAAAAAAAAAAGAAGCATCCAGATGACTTGGATGAGGCGATTTTACTGTGTGTTGACACTGCAATGAGCATCCATTTCAGACAGCTGAACACATGAGACAAGCTCAAAAGTGGTGGCCGTGGATCCCGTGTTTGAAGGGAAGCAAGGGAATGATGCCTGCAGCTTTTCTGTTGGCCAACAGGAACAACACATAAAATCTGCCTGCTGCTGCTGCAGCTCTCCACCAGAACTTCAGGAAGCGTCATTACATGACATCACTACATTATTGCGGTCGAGTTCTGCTGCAGAGTGGCTGGTGCGATCTGAAAGGACGGTGTGAGCTGCGTTCCCTTTAGAAGTATGTTGTACTTCCACGATCACACTGAATGGTGAAACTTACCTGTGAAAAGAAACGGGTCTTTCTGTACATGAGCTATCATTAAAAAAAAAGAATATATCCACAACAGTGCTGCGCTGTATGCTATAATGGTGATACTCACAATGCTTAAATGTATTTGCCGACTAACCGAAGTACTGAACAAACTAAAATTGAAAGTTTCAACAGACAACTTTTCCACTTCTTTCCCCCACGCTGCTACTTATATGTTGGCATATCATTATATAGCTACTTCAGCTACCCGGAGAATGCTATGAATAGCTACAAAAGTGCTAGTCTTTTCCTGTGTGGCTGCACAATCAAATCTTAATTTTTCTGAGAGATTTTCTATCAGGTGGCAGACAGAATTGCACAGCGGAAGTGAGGCTTAGAAAAAGCCAATCTAAACACAATTTCTTTTGGTCTTTTATTCTATAAATCACAGTGGAGAGAGACTGGAAAGCAGGAGAGGGAGAGATGGGGGAAGACACATAGCACATGGCCACAGGTTAGGATCCGAATCTGGGCCACCTGCACTGCCACGCGGCATACATGGTCGCCTGCTCATCCGCTGAGCCACCCTGGGGCCCAACACAAGTTTTAATTATTCTATTGCCACTCTATTGTGCAATCAACATTTGGTTCATAATGACAAGTTAAAGAGATTTTCTATATCCAATTAAAAAAAAAAACCCCAGAATAATTCAATAAATTTTTAAGAAAAGTTAGATTCTACAAAGTGCTTTACAATATGTTTCTCATTCACATACTCACACATCAGTGGCTGCAGTCCTGCCATCAGCAACTTGGGGTTCTGGATAGAGATTTTTTGGCACCTGACTGAACCACTACCCCTGCAATTAGTGGAAAACCCACTCTACCACTTGCAGTGTCTGTGGGGAAACAAATTAATGGACACACTTAAACATTAATATTAAAAGCACATTTGTGAGCCTCACTACACAATATCCATGCATCGACAATAAATACATTCCCACTGAAAGACACGCGTCACAGTCTTTAAAACTCTGGGTTTTATTTTTAAGGGCTAACACCTTGTCTTTATCAAAGTTTTTCTCATTTTCTGAGATAGCGGTCTCCCGTGACGATATGCTTGTAAAGTTAGAAGACGTGACAAATTCAAAGGCTGTGACTGTGTGGGAATGTGCACACATGCATGTGCACTTTGCAGGGAGCTCTAATGCTTTTCATTGTTCTCTTGTTTTGATAGCATATAATAAACTTCAAAAGAGAATTTTCTCAAGACAATTTTAGAAACAAGTACTGTGTAATTTAAATAACTTTATTAAAAACTTTGAAAGTGTTGTTGCTAGAGTGACTGCTGCTTCAACCTGCTGTGATAATTCCATACATAATGTTTTTCACATTCCTCACAGGGTATATGGTAGCATGGCAGTATATGTGTTAAAAAAAAACATGATGTCATTGTTGCTACATGTTTAACTGAATATGAAATTATATTAATGTAGCATATATGTGAAGTAATAAGTAACCTTTCTCTGCAGATAACAAACTGACAATTCGGTTTTGATAGAAGGTGACGGCGCCACAGTCACATCACTTACCTGCTGGTGCGAGACTGGAAGTTTGATCTCTTACACTCTTTACTTCCATTCTTTTTTCTTTTTGAAAGAAGTGAGAAGTCAGAATATACCCAAGCCAGGCTAGAAGCTTTTTTCATATGTATTAGCGGTGTCCCCGCTCCCAAATGCAACATCTGTTGAGCTCCCCTATTCCTTGTTGGGTTTGGATATCATGGCTAAATATTAAATTATAGTGAGTTTTGCATATATAGTCTGGAGTTCTCCACAAACACCCTTAAACTCTGTGCTTCCACACATTTTAAAGCAGTGGTGATGTGGTTTTCTTACTTGAGGTTTATCTAGCATCTTGTATTATTTGCATTAGCTACCTTCAGAAAGCTGAAAGAGTTGTTCCCCAGTGTATCACCACATCAGATGGTAGCACCAACAAACACGTCTAATTCATAACAGCCGCAAGCAAAATAAATGGCTTGGGACTGACTTGTTTCTAAGAGTCTGTCCTCTGCCAGAATAGTGTAAGGGAATATAAGCTATGCTTCACAAGCTACAAAAATCAGGACTGACATACTGCGAATGGCTGTTTAGGTGGTGCTTGTGTGCTTAGTAAAGTTAGAAAACTCTGATGCTTGCCTATAAGTAAAAATGAAAGTACACCACTAGAGAACACCACCCGCTTGCAACTGTAGATGGCAAATTTACAAAACTACAGTGAACAATTAGCACATTATCCAAGAGATAGTTAGGGAAAACATTGTTACAGAAAGCTTTTAATATTCACCACAAATAAGCTTCAATGCAATGATCGGCCAGCACAACTGCGCAAATTTACTGGTAAAATACACAACCTTTGCATTTGTGTTGCAAACTTGATGTGACACCTTAGACTTACCAAAGCACCAGCCGTAGCTACTGCCACACTCAGGTATGCTTATGTCATCCTGCGACATTCAAAATCACACCTTTAGCATATCTCACTGATCCAATCAAGTAATTGCCTAGAAAACAGTGGAAAGCGCGACAGTATATCCATTAACTATCTGCTCCTTATCTGTCTCCCTAGCATGATAGAGTCGCTGAGATGCCACAACTTGCTAAGGTCCTCTTTTATAGTTTATGCTGTTGCTCATTTACTGGCATTAGGCTTTCATCCATGTGCTAATGGTCATCATCTTGTCCCGCTACACAACATTTAAAACATGACAGCCTTGATGCCAAATATCAACTCATACTATGCATATTATATAATTTATATAATACATTTAATATGATGTGGCTGTGGGAATCTACTTTTTTTCTGCATGGCTTTCATTTTCTCAAAAGAACCTTTCCTCTTGCTCTTATAAACACACACACACACACACACACACACACGCATGCACACACACATCCACCCACACACGGGCAGCCAGCAGGGGGCAAGACATTAAGTTACAATGATTCAAATGTGGCGCAACGTGTCTGCCAACAACATGTCACTTGAACAAAACTCTTCTGAGAGGAAAGAACTTGAGAACGTTATTCCCCTTCAAACAAACAAGCAAACAAGCACACAGACCTGCATTTTGGGAAGCTGGGTTTTCTAACAGGGACAGCATCAGGGCTGATGCTTGTGTGTGTGTGTGTGTGGTAAATGTGGAGATGGGCAGCTGATGAAAGGGGGAAACTGAACTCTAATGAGTTGAGTGTTGACAGAATTAATCAAGCAGCGTGCATTTTATTATTTTTTTACTAATAATTAAATAAACAGAATCACAACATCAAAGCTAGACATCAAATTTATAGCATTAACTGCAAATCTAATATGACAGCAAGTATTTGAACAAAATTCTGACAGTCACCGACTCACCTACAGGCTTATTTTTTTTCAAAATATTTCTGCAATACACCGTCAGATAAATAATCATTAACATTTCTAATGTAAAAACAAACAAACAAACAAACCGTTCAACAGAATATGTCAGCTCTGTTTAAAATCTAGTTTATTACTGGTAAGTTTAAATTATGACTTTGAGCTCTGCCAGTGCCACTGACTTGATCTGCTGGCAGCTCCTGTAACTACGATCAGCAATGATATGTGAAGGTTCCTTTATCATGACTTGTTGTTTTGGGAATTATTACTTTGCCCCCCCCCAACCCTTTACACAGTGTTGTGATCAGTGGAAGCTTTGATCTGATTTGATGCCACAAATATCAGCCTTTCGAATAAGCACTGAAATGTAATCACAGATAATAAAAAAAAAGAGGTTCTGCTTTAGGATATAAACTACTGCTGAAAGTTGTTTTGCACAGTTTATTGTTGCATTTAAGATATTCTATAATGCATTACAAGACACCATTATTCAAACTGTATCTATTATCCACTGAGAAGCTTAATTTTCACATGTACTTATAAGTGAAAAGAATAGTAATTCACATAATTTATAGCCACAGAGGATGTGGCAATAAAATCACTGCCATTAAATAGGGGTTTCAGAGATGAAATTAGTTTTCATGCAATTATGAGCCTCTGCTAATTCTTAACACATAGGCACTGAGCATGAAGAGGGGGAGGTGCCGTGCACCATCGCAGGGACACGTCCACACACTAGCAGGCACATACACCTCCACGTTTTCGCCCACGCACATGCACACACACTGATAACGACGCGCATGCATTCAAACGCACCTCCCCAGGCATGATTGAGTGTCGCTGGTCTTGTTAGTACCTTGTCGTCACATGAGAATGTAGTTAATTAAAAGTGCATGTGATGTTTATTAAGATTGCTAGCAAGACATCCGCCCACACTTTCTCAAACCTCTTTTCTTAACTTCATTAGTTCGATCCAGCACTCACAGCTCCCCAAACACACTGCCGATGATTGCGTTCACACCATCCACTTTTTACACAACCTTACAGAGGAGGGATTTTGAACTGTATGAAATGGATCTTGTTCTCATTAAATTACTTGAAATTTTCTCTCCGTGCTTCCTTGTGTATATTTAAGGACTTGGGTGTCTCTGTGAGCAGTGCGCATCTGTGTGCGTGAGTATGAAGGTCCTCTGATTGAGGATGTCAAAGGTGGCTACCCACGCAGCAATTATGGATACTGGGAGAGTGTATTTGTATGTAATGTGGTTGTGGTTTCTCTTAAGGAGTTTTTAATAGAGGTGGAGAAACAGATGGCACACACTCATTACACCACGACAGGTTAACACGTGAAAAGCCTGAAGATCTCCTCTTCCTTTCTTTCTGTCTCTCTCAATCAAACATTCTTCTGTTACATTCTTCTGTTACTGTTTGCTCCGCCGCTCGCTGACACAATGCCACAACAATTAGCGCATACACATGTCACACAAGACCCACAACCGCTTGTGCCTTTTTTTCTTTATTCTTGACAAGAAGCCCCATAATCAGATACTTGGTTATAGCCAAAACCCCACTTCAACACAGGAATAGGTTTCAGGTTTAAATGTATTCACTGCTTTGAAGAGGAATATCACTTGCACGAGGGAAGCTGTGTCAACGCTCTAATGCAGTCCAGAACCGTAATACCTCAATCGAGGAGTTTAAATATTAAAACTAGTATTCTATCATGAAAAAAAAAACTTATGAAAACTCCTGAAATATATGAGATTTTGTCCATTCCCACTACCCTGCCCACCCTTGTGCTCCAATTTTCTTTCAGAAGAGATTGAAAAGTCTCTTAGAGGCTTCCGTCTCATTTCTACGCCTGTCAAAGATCTCTTTGGTGAAAAAAAGGAGAGGAGTGCTAAGAAGGGTGAGTATAGATCAAACACTTTATAATGTAGTTCAATGAAGCTGGGAACTCCAAACGCCATTAGTTGCAATGACACGCTGCCAAATCACCATCAGAACCTCCCTGTCAGCTTTTAAGGAAATCGACTTCATTTTTTAGACAAAAGGAGGCTTTTGACAGTTAAGGGGTGTGATGGAAGAAAAGGAGACTGCTAAAAAAAATAAAGTGACAGAGAAAAGGAGAAAAGGGGAGAATGGGAGGAGGAGGCTCTAGATAAGACGAGAAGATGAGAGGTAATTGCCTCTATTATAAAAGAAAAAAAAAGAAAAAAAAAGAGGGGAGAGATGAGGAGGCCAGCGAGGAGAGAAGAAGACTTGCAGGTGAGATATTAAAGTCACACCGTCTGGATTTCAAAGGTCACCTGTGATGTCTCTGCCTGTGCGTCTGCCTTTATGGACATACACAGCTGTACTGTACACACACCAGTTCGAAAGTTTTCGGTGTTTGCTTTAATAGTTGTGTCTTCCATCTTCTGATGCTTTATTTTTTAATATATTTGCTGTATAGCCAGTGTTCAGATATTTTACACAACCCCCCCCCCACACACACACACATTCTGTATTTATCAAATGTAAAGGCACATGTAAATGTACTTTACTGCATGTACTGCACCTGTTGAAAAAGTGCAATTTTCTTTCTGAATGGAGAGAACAAAAGTGAAATGAGCATCAGCCTTGGTGGCAACAGTCAAATTTGACCTATTTGCATCTCTCCACTTTATCAGTCTTGTATCTCTGATGCCTGAATGGTAAAGTGGCTCACCTGTCTTCACCTCTGCTTTGCTTGTTCAGCTCCCTACTCCTCCTCTTTCACTCAGAGGACCCAAAGGGGGTTTATCAGCATGTCTTTTCTCCATTTTCTTATCTTGGTTCAGTCTCCGCTCCCTGTTAAGATCTCCTATCTTACAGTGCCTTTTATCAGTTTGTTCAGTCATCACCATTTTGCTATTAGTTTTAGGTTATCCTTTTCTTATTTTACTTAAAGTGGCATCACTCACATCATACCAAGTCTTTTGCCTTATTCAGTCTTTCACCAATTTTATTGCTTCTGCACTCACAGTTCTTTCATCCAGTGCATCTCTCTTTCAGCCTGGCTATCCTTTTAAACTTTGCACTTACTTTTCCTTTTTCTGTCTTTAGTTTCAACCTCTTTATCGTCTGTTGCTTACAGTGCTGTATAAACTCCCTCCCACTTCTCCATTGCACACTACCATGCCCTATTGACTCTCCTTCCCTTCCTTTTTTCTCCTTCCCTTCACTCCTTTTTCACCTGCCGCAGTGCCACCAGTGAGGCTGCCTGTGAGATAAGCAGCTCCAATGTAGAGCCATCAGGTTCCTGACAAGATACGCCCCATGTGTTCAGACAAGGCCCACTGCCAGGCAGCTACTGAACCTGTCAGAGAAACACTGGCGGCTCAGGGCACAAGATGACTACCAGACGGACAATGCAGGATCCACAGAGGGGACAGTTTAAAGTTAAAATTGTTGTTTAGATTCAGTTGAGAGTACTGACCTTGTCCACCTTGAACATGCTGTCAGGAGTTGTGAACTGGATAAGGTTGAGCAGAAGCAAACAGAGAAACGGCTGTGAAGTAATGAAAGCGCAGCCATTAGATTCAGATGTAAGACGTTCACTTGTCGTATATTAACAGACGTAAAAGAAAACTGACAAAATATACTTAAAGGAATGTGACGGATAAAGGCAAAGTGGCAACATGCAGGGCTAAAAAATCAACACACGCGGCTGTAACTGGCAGCAATTTGCTTAACACCAAAACCAAAACCATGTTTGTGGGGTTGGTACCTCATGGAATATCTTTAATGCAGTTAAAATGACAGTACTGCTTGCTATGTGGTTAACTGTGAAAACAGAGTCTGTGCTCCAGTAACAGAGAGGAAAAAGGAGCTTATGTGTGAGTTCAGTAAGGAAGATCTGTATTCATTCCTCTGTCTGCTTTCCTGGGAATTTGGCTGCTAGTTTATTCTTTACATCACTTCTCCTTTCCCATGATGTCAAACTCAAAGCTGACATTATTGCTCTAGTCCAAACATCTTCCTGCCCGCCTTCTTCAAGCCAATCAGTCTCCACTCTGCAACTTTAAATCTCACTGCTTACCTGCCATTCTTCCTTGTAGATTCATTCGTGCAACCCACCTCCTCCCCATCTCCACCTCACCCAGTCACTCAGTGCGACATCCAAGCCTCCATCTTTATGTTTACCACCACCAGAGTCTAAACTCTGGGGGGAGTCCTGCTCTAATTCCTATCATCGCTGGGATTCCGTTCTGCTTCGATGGGCCATCGGCGTCTAATCGCTAAATAGCTTAATTGAATTCTGTATATCAATAAATCATGTTCAACTCTTCCTAATGATCTCTCTTAATTAAATTTCTAGCTGGTATTTGTGTCTCTGTGATACACATGTACAGTTTATGGATTGATGCACCTTTCTAAATAAGCTTGCTAGCGTTAAGCTAATAGCGTAACTTAGCAAAATATAGTATCTTACACTGTGAGATCTCATTTTGAAACCGTAAAGTTTACTGGCTCCTGGTGAATTTTTAAATTGAATTTAAAATCCTTCTTCTCGTGTACAAAGTCTTGAATGTTCAGGCCCCATCAGATCATAAAAAGTTTTGGTATCATCTTATCCCAGGAGAGCACCTTGCTCTCATTGGGAAGGCTTATTTGTGGTTCCAACTCCCAGTTTGGCTTTGGAACCAGACACCTTCTCTGCTTTTAGAATTAGGCTTAAAACTGACCTTTGATAAAGCTTATAGTTAAGGCTGGATTGGGTGGTTACAGTTTGCAATAACTACACACTACTAAGCATTAGTAAGGCATTAGTGAATACCTTATTCATCATGTATAGAGCATTACTCTAACAGTGCATGTTAGAATAGCATGTTTATAAATGACATACTAAGGGGGAGTAAAACTTTATAAATGATGAATTAAGTATTAACTAATACCTTGCTAATGTGTTGCCCAATTTATTAACTTTTGTCATCTCTTTCACATAATTTGTGCTTTGTACTGGTCTCTCTACTCCCCCCCCCCAAAAAAAAACCCCCACAAAAAACACAAAAACAACTGCAGTTTGAGACCGCCCCTCCCTGAGCCTGGTTCTGCTGGAGCTTTCTTCCCATTCAAAGGGAGTTCGTCCTTCACATCATTGCCAAGTGCTTGCTCACAGGGGACCATCTGATTGTTGAGGATTTCTCTCTAATGTTGTAGGATCTTTACTTTGCAATATAAAGCACTTCGAGGCCACTGTTGTTGTGAACATGCACTATATAAATAAAATTGAATGTATTATAACTAAATTAAAGTGTAACTTCATGGTTGCTACATTCATCTTTTCTGTAATAACCCACAACCACTGACATGACAAAGCCTACCTACATTTTCATAATAATTTTGCACGCCAATGTTTTGCATCAGAAAAGTCATAATTATTCTCAGTCCATACAGATCCACCCCTGAATACCCAAGCAGCTACCCACCACCCATCATACATACACATGTAGACACCAGAGTCCCCGTGGGCCTGATGGTGCTGTGCTTGCCTTGTAGTAGGGGTTGTGGCTTTTACCAATTAGCAAAGCAGAAGCGAGAGATTTAAACAATGATGACACCATGGTGTTGTTTTATCCCACAGGCCACTGAGGCTCCACAAGCACAGACCATGAATGATCAGATCACATCTGAAGTGCTTACACAGGCCAGTTGACACATACACTGTACTTACCTCTGCTTTTGATTAGCAGCAACTGGCTGCTACTTTCCCTCTTAATTCCTATGGATTTAGTGAGGATGTACTCAGTTTTTCTGCATACTACATACCATACCTCTCAACCCTAATGTATTGGCCCCTTTTAAAAAAATAGTTTGTGAATGGTTAAGAGTCATTTTAGTCATTTTATGTTGGTTTAACTGCAGGACTGTTGTTGGAGATCAGAAAGCAGCCACAATTGTGCAGTAGTTCATGTAACATCTTTATATATATATATATATATATATATATATATATATATATATATATATATATATATATATATATATATATATATATATATATATATATATATATATATATATATATATATATTTTTTTTTTTTTTTTTTTCCTAAATCCATACAGAGCAGTTTACTGTACCTCGGAGCCAAACAGGCCGGTTAATTGGCACTCACAGTACAAATCAAATTTTTGAGTAATTTTTTACCAGCTGCATTGCTACACAAGATCTTAGTGTTTCCCCACCTGCCAAATCCCACTTTAGCCCCTGATTATCTGCATGTTACAGTTGACACATTTGGCAAGTGAACGTTAAAGGGTTTTCAGATTGTATTAATCTAACAATAATGAAACTGATTTTTCATCAGTGATTTGTAATAGTTTTCTAGGATACAGCTGCCATGGGATGAAAATACAGTTCTCTTCTAAGCGCAACAGACTTAATTTATGAATTAAACATTTATAGTAAATACTATAAACCAATGGAAGATTTAGCAAATGGAGTGCAACAGAAAGCAGAGAAGTGACTGACAGATAAGTTGAGTTTATTTGCTGTGACTGCACCAACTTGCTTCAGTCACTCCCAGCCAAAAAGAGCTTCTACTGATAAGCCTGGTCAATTCTGTGACTCTGGTCCCCTCATCTGTACAGAAAATTTTCAGTTCTGCTAGCGGGACTCATAGGCTATACAACTCCAAAATGATAATCATGCAATAAAAATAAAATTAGTTCCACTCTTCTTGGTGCTTTGTTAAGATTCACCGTGGCATTCTGTATCACCTTCAGGGATCATTCCTGCCAGGGATGTCTCACCAATTACTGAAGTGTTTTTTCACCCACAGGCAATATTGCAGAGATAGATTGTCCTCCCTCTGTGGCAATCATATCTTTGTTGTTTGCAGCAGTTCTCTTTAAGCTTTTAATTTGTTTTTAACTTCGTTTTGACCTCTGCGACTGCTCATTACAGTAGACATAGTGCTGACTTATTTAATCACCTATGTTCAAGTCGTGTTCCCTTTTTGATTGTTCTGCAAAATGTTGTTTAGCCTTTCAGTGTGTTCCATGTTGATGGTGACAAGTGTGCCATGAAATCCTTTACAGGAAAACGTTTTGCATCATAGCTAATTTCTTGTGTAAATGACACTGTTCATGCAGAGTCATATGGAATATTTGTGATGTATCACTGCTGAGGGCACACAGCTGTGTGCGGGCACATATGATAAACACCAGGTTTTTTCGGGGGGGGGGGGTTGTACACACTGCTTGTATTTACACGAAAGCTCTTTAGAGCTCTTTCAGATGGAGTTTGATAAATGAGGCCCATGGTTTATGATTCTTGAGTTTCTAATTTGGAATATGTAGCCATCAATTCTGAGTTATGTTTGCTTGTGTTTCTGTATCTACTGCTGTACACCCACACTCAGAGTTTAGAGTTTTTCCTTCAGAAATAATTCAAAAGTTAAAAAAAAAAAAAAAACTAAACTAAAAACAAACAAACAAAAAAAAAACAGCCATATGGCTGATGATCATGGTCTCTTCAGTTTGAGGTTAAAGGTGGGCAGAGTTTATCTGAGAACAGGTTTTTAAGTTTGGAAGAAGTGTTTTTGCATAGTATTCATTCGAATGCACTGACAGTTGTTAAAACCTGCACAAAAGTAAATGCCAAAGCCTAGTCCCCCCACCGCCCCCTCCCCGGCGCCCCCTGAAATCTGTGTACTTTGTCATTGTGGTATTTTATATTTACTCATAAATCCATTCTTACAGTTTTCCCTTTGATTACAAAAACACACACACACACACACACACACAAAGGAAACTGGTTGACTGCAGCAGGAGTTCCCAAGATTCCCACTGACTGACTGTCCCAACAGCTTTGTCAACAAATACGGGCTAGAAATTTATCACAATGTCTGCCCTCACTGTGAGGAACCGCCTGCAGGAAGTTTTCAGATTTAAAGAACGAGCTCTTCTCCCTGAGTTCAAAGTAGTTGGCACTGTGAAATATGAGTCTATTGGGAGTTGTTAGGGCTTTGAATTAGTTTCTGTCAGTGTGGCATTTAAATTGTATGCCCCCATCTCTCCTTTGCTTTCTTTTGCTCTGTCTTTTGAATTCTTGCTCTTCCTCATCTTCTTTCTAGATGTATCTTTCCTAATGTGTACGTCCTGCCATGTTCTGAGCTTGTTTTCCCTTCTATCTCAGTGGGGTATCTTGATAAAATAAAGGCTACAGGCCAAACCTGTGAAAGGCTGACCTTGTAAAAAACACCATATGCGACCAGTTCCCATGGTAAGGGGGTCTTGTTGAACTCGTGAACTGCATACATGTGTGAATGTGAGTGTGGCTCGAGGGCACAGTGCCCTGAGGGGGTCACAGTAAAATCACTCAGAGGATGGATAAATAACCTCTGTCTTCCTTCATTACCCCTTTGTTGTCTTTCACTGCCTCAATTTCTCCATGATTCCGGAAGGAGGGCTTTCTATTCATCTATTTTTCATGCCTCTTGTTTTCATTTGTGGAAAGGGTGCAGTCTAAGCTTTCTGCTTTCCTTCTTACCCTAAAAATAAAACACCCTTAATATTATCCAATACCTGCAACCCTCCATCAACTCATCTCCCCTCTCTTTGCCTCCGAAGGGGTGTATGTAAGTATGTAATGGTGTGTGGGAAATTGAGTCCGTGCATCTTTGTATGTGTGTGTGTGTGCGCGCGCGCGTGCGTGCGTGTGTGTGTGTGTGTGTTTATGTGACCAGAGTGTGTTTGCACGTGTGCGGCTATGTAGGAAAAACAACTCATCTCCTTACTCATCTCCTCCCGGAACAAATGCTTCCTGAGTGAATTTTGCTTTCAGAGGCACAATCTCCCCTCCAACAATAGCGCTCTCCCATTTTAAAGATACCATGAACACCAACTTGCACACATACATGAATTTTGCAGAACAAGAGAACAAGAACATTTGCACTGGCCTTCTGCTTGCTCTAGTTAAGAGGACATGATGTTCACTGCTTCTCAACATGTGTGAGAAAGAAAAACATTGGTGTCATGTCAAGAATGACATTAGCAGAGCAGTGAAGTAGAAGGAGGGCAAGAAATGTAATGCATTTGTGTGTGTGTGTGTGTGTGTGTGTGTTGGGGGGGCTGGAGTTCTGGGTGAGTGAGTTTTCTGTGTTTCTCTCTAGTGAAGCTAAGTGGGAGTGTGTGTGTCTTTATTGTGTGTGAGGTATGAGTTCTGTGTAGAATATACACAGTGGATTCAATTTCAGCTCAGTTTGGATAAAATCATTTTGCAGTGTTATTTTTCTTTCTTTTTTTTTTTTTACTTTCATTATTTTAAGATAAGCAAATGGCTATTAGAGATTTCATTTTGCTGAGAACCAATATCTTTTTTTTTAAATGGTGCCGTAAGTACCCTGGTAGTCTGCTGGTGTTTATGCTTTCTCATTTTTTCTTTTATGTCTTGTTGCATTTTATGTCTAATGTCACTTTAAATTGCCTTGTTGGCAAATGGTGCTATGCATATGCTAAAGTGGTGACCAAAACATTTTCACTGGTTCTCTTCTTGGACTTGGTTCTGCTAGTGTGCTGAATATTAATAAAAGGTTTTTATTGCCAGTCTTTTAAAATACATTTCTTCCTTTGGCAGTGGGGTTGGAGAGCTCGCTCCATCATGCCCAAAATCAGATGTTGAAGTAGCTTGAGATGTGGTAACAGTGAAGGCTAAAACATGAGTCATATCACATTTACACTTCATAATCCATTCTATGATTATTTGTGTCATTAAAATGAGCAACTTTTTAAAAAATTATTAATTTTTTTTCTGTACATTGTTGCCTGTCTGTGACTAGGGTACAGGCGCAGATACAGACTGTAGGCAGCTGAATGCAGAGTCTGCACCATAGATGCTGTATATATACAAATTGTTTTCATCTTTCACAAACTTTTTTTTTCTCTTTGCATAGAAACTGTGTTCTTTGTATGTGCCCATGATTTAGTGGCTCTAAACGGCCTCCCTGCAGAGTCGGTCTGGTCAAATTGCCACTGAGCCGGTTAAGATGCCCCATAGGTCACGCCTTGTCTCTTCTTGTCAGTGCATGCAGGTAACATCATGTAATGTATCCCTCCTCTCACTATAACCCAATGGCCTGGGGTTTTGGCACAACTTCTGATCGGTGTGTGCAGCAGGGCACGGGCCATCCTCTCTCCTAATTGAATTATCGGAGTGCAAAAACAGGCATCAGACGGGATTCATGTCAGACTTGCCCCAGAGCATCCAGCCAGCCAGCCAGCTACGCAGTCAGGCGCTGGTTATTCAGGGAAAGACAAGCACAGTGTGTGCGTGTGAGTTCATGTGGTAAGACCAGGAATGTGTATCTCTTTGTGTATGAACGCAAGTCAGAGCCTTTGTGCATGTGTGTGAATGTGCGTGCCGTGAGGTTCCAAAAAGAGCCCTTTAATTTCCGTCTCAGAGGAAAGTGTGATTGAACACAAACCCCTTTGCCAGCGGGTCAAAACAGTCACACACTACAACAACACAAGAGAAGATAAAAAAAGGAGAAGTCTTATTTTGTCCTTTATTTTCCCTCTAATCTATCTTCATACTAGCCTTTCTCTCATTTTTATTCTGTTTCATCATACATTTGAACTTTTTCCTTTTTCCTTTTTTATGCCAAATATCATGTAATAAATAATTTATTTATTTCTTTTTTATTTCCACCAATATACAAGTAATGAGATGTTAAAATTTAGTAAATATAAGGTATTTCACATTGCTGTCCCATGAGGATCTAGGTTTCTGCTCATCCTTCTGTGTGTGTGTGTGTGTGTGTGTGTGTGTGTGTGTGTGTGTGTGTGTGTGTGTGTGTGTGTGTGTGTGTGTGTGTGTGTGTGTGTGTGTGTGTGGGGACCATCTGGCCATGGACAGACCTGACTATGGATACAATCACAACAGATTAGAATGAGGTGGAAGGGAAAGCTCCTTTTCTCCCCTTCATTTAACTCGTCCCTCCTTGTCTGCTTTGCTTCATTAATCTGCTCCACTTCCCCACTTTGAGTATTTGTATGTGCGTGTGTGTGTGTGTGTGTGTGTGTGTGTCCGTGTGTACACGTGAGTGCTTGAGTGTGCAAACACTTGAACATCTGTGTGTGCGCTCCATGCTTTTTGAAGTGTCACGAAGTGTAATTATCTTGTATTGGTCAGTAATTGAGAACAACTCACCTATTGACTGCTTATGGCACATGTTTAGCTCCTGAGGCTGTGGTTGACATCATGACTAACCTGCTGAATGTTAATCCTCACTGGACCGGAATGCAGCTAACAATGATGCTAACGAGTGTTAACACTCTGATGATTAAAAAGATTAATAAGGCTAATGGATAAAAAGCAGCATCAGTTTAGAGTGAAGCAGTGACACAAGCAGACAGGGGATGGATGATGGGGAGGGGGACGGCGCGCACAAAGGATGGCGCTGAGCGAGAAAGAGTGTGTTTGGACTCCCTTCATCTTTTCAAGTCTGTTTGGCACTCATTCGCCATGAGTGGCTGTGACCCCAGTTTTGGCATGCCGTGAGAGTAAGCTGTATGAGTGAGAGTTGGACTGTCTGAATGTGTGTGTGGCTGCTCATGTGCATTATAACTTCCTGGGGTCTAGGCTTCTTTTGTATGTGTGACTGTATGTGTACGTTCAAAACAGGCTCTGCATAAAACGAGCTAAGTAGGAGTCACCTAGGGAATGATTTGAACAAATCGTCTCATGTGTCTTCGGCTCCACAGTGACGTAGCTGCTGCAGAGCTGTTCTGTCCTCCTCTCTGGCCTGCAGAGCAGGGGGGGGGCCACGAGGACTGAATGTGTCTTAGTGACAGACTGATTCCCCGTTGTTAAAATGTGTATTCATAAGATGAGGCGTGCAGGGCACTTCAGGCAAGATGAAAAAGCAGCACAAATTGACCTTGATGGGATGTCGTGGTGAGAGAAGTGGATTTTGGCCATTTTCTTTATCTTTTGCCCTGGAGTTGTGATGGCCGCTGTTATACCTTTAATTCCTGAAGTCATAGTTATTGATGTTGCTGGACATTGAAATGATGTCTGGCTCATGGTGTTTCGTGATTGACTCATATTTTCTCTAGCAATTTCTACAGCAGTGGCAGTCAGGGGGTCACTATTAATTGACTCCTTAAATTATCACTGCTGGATAATATTGCACCGTCACAAAGTGTGCAGTCAACTCCTTAAAAGGGCTGTTAATCTATCTATTAAGTGGCAGCTTTTGCAAAAACTTTGGATAATTATAAATATAATTCATTAAAAAAACAAGAGAATTTGTTTGAATCTCATTTAAACTCATAATTTTGCCTGATGTGCCAGCCAGCCTTTTTTTTTCTTCCCTAATTGATGTAGGGGTAAGAAAAATGTTGTTATGCAGCTGCCTAATAATAAAGGTTTTACACACACTGCATAACTTGGGAATATGCATCTTATTATGGGATAATGCTTTGATGAATTACTGTGCTGAAATATCAATTCTGATTGAGCTAAAATGAAGCAGTAAGTGATGTATATGACCAGCTAACAGTAGATTTGTCCATTAAAATCTTTGAAGATGAAAGCACAAGTGTGGCAGATGTTGCCCCATCTGCATGTTTTTTTGTTTGTTTGTTTGTATTTTCAGGCTTATTTGTAGAGAAAAAATACTTGCTGGGTCATATGTGTGTACTCAGATGGCAACATGGAAAGAAAGGATGGTCGACTTGCAGGTCACATTTTGAAAACACGTGCAGTAGCGGGATTTAGGGTTATAGTCCGGTTTTGCTGCCACGGTAGCACTTATCCATTGACAGTTTCTAATTTAATTTGAAGATCACATTTCTTAAATTCTAAAGTTTAGAAACGAGGACTCACATGTTGACAAGCCACGGCTGGCCTCAATGTGTTATTGTAGCTTCTGGTACTTCAGTTATTAAAAGTTTTGATAGATTTGGCAGAAAAGTACAGAAAAGGTTCTGGGGGTGAGAAAGATCAAGGGGAGAAAAAAAATCACTGAATATGCTTCTAATACTGGATACTGCGCCTATTTAATAATTCGATATATGGAGCGGTTTACCTTTAAATCATATGACTACTTTTCCTAACAAAGCTGCCCTACTTTGTCTGTCATTTTGGGAACATTAAAATGTTCATCAGACATGATTGACTGTGGAAAGAACAACACATTATGGCCGGGTAGTTACAGCTGAATGTTTTTTCCCATATGTCTCTCTGTCTTAGTCATCTTGTAACTTTTTTCTGAGTTAATTTCCTTGCATTTAGCCATGCCGGTCCTTATTATGACACCCTCACTGTCAATCAGTTATAATTGCATTGATGTCATTGGTGCACTTATTTGTTTGTTTCTTTTTTCTCTCTCTCTTTTTCTTTTCTTTCTTTTTTTTTGGGGGGGGGGGGGTGCTAACTCTTTCAAAAATGATTGAGAAGAAGTCTATGAGAGTTTCTAAAGCCAAAGCTTGTGATGCTGATTGTGCTGAGTTGTAGGAGGTTGCTATTAGTTTTCCTAATTTAGTGCCCTTTGAGTCAAAAGAGTAAAGCATCAATGGCTTTAAAGATACAATTTTAAATAGCTGCAATCTATACAGTGTTTAGCTGTATTATCAAATGCATCTTTAGTAGAAACAATGTGACAACAGTATCCAATTGTAACTGAACAAATAATATAATTTGAATCTTCCAAGATGAAAAAGATGAAAGAAGCAAACTATGAACACTGTAATGAAGCCTGTCTTTTTTTTTTGTTACCCTAATGCAGTGGATGTTTCTAATTTATATTTGCCACACAATAACTCTTGTATTTTTCTTTATCCACCAAAACTGCTTTTCATTCAGAAACAATTAATAGCCCATAGACCAGTGGTTACAGAGCTGCAAATAACACTGTCCAAGGCTAAAAGGAGATGAGCACAGTGAGTCAACATAATAGATGTACTAAACAGGCAGTTTCTCTTCAATTGTGTCAATAAATAGCCACATCGCCATCTAGTGACACTTAGAGGGAACATTAGCTTGAAAACTGGAATTTGAAGTCATACTAGCAGCTGCTTTGTACAGGATAGTGCTGACCTTGTGTATGTCATTGGGGATATAAACATCCATTCAGGTATTCTGCGCACAAACAAGGTGTACAAACAACTGCGCATATCTCTCTTTCTCACAAACACTCACAAACAAGTGCACACATCAGTCACATGTACAGGACATACAGGAGAATTGAGAGCGAAACAATATTTTGATTCTCCTGTACATACAGTGAATTGACAATAAAAAAGATCTTTGAATCCACACATACACTCACACACACACGCACACACACACATCCACACACACACACACACAATTCCATGCATCTACTTAAAATGATTTCATACACAGAGGAAGGAATGCATTTTTTATCCATAGAAATCACAAAGTGCACGGGTGGTACTCGCAGAGCAACGCAACATATTGACGAGCACATATATTGATATTAATGTGCCGCATAAAGTGAGCCAGACAAAAACACACCGGTGAACAAAATAAGAGCATGCAGAAAACTAGTCTTGGAGTTTTCATCTTTTCATTGTGGTTGAAGCTGGCGATAGCTCTGTGCTGTTTTGAAAGTGGATGACTTTTAAGGCCTTTGATTGTATGGAGAGAAACTCAAACTAAACCTGACCTTTTAATTGTAAACAAGTCCTGTTTCACACATGAAAATACCTGAACTTCCTTAACAGCTTCCTTAACACCCCCAAAATCTATTTCACTTACTTCTTCATATTTAAAGGTTTACATTAACTGCCTGCAACCTACATTTTATTTTGTTAGTGAGAGATGATAGTACTGCACTGACAACGTGTCCAAGATGCTTTCATAATTAATTGTATTCATAAGTGGCCAGTTGTGGCTAAGTAAAGGTCAAATAAAAGTGACAAACACAACAAAAAAATGCAACATTATTACATTCTCACACACACACACACACACACACACACACAAAAAAAAAAAACTGTAAGAAAATGCTGACATCTAAATATTCACACTGTTATGAAACTCTGTAGAAACTGCTTCCTGTTCTGTACATTCACTAAAATGGGGGCTGATGATATTGACCAAGCAGCTGACAGTAAAGTTGTGGGAGCAGTTGTGGTTTCTGCAGGTTTGTGCGTCTTGCTTGATGTTGCAGAGGGGTAGCTTAAAGCTGCAAAGCACACAATGCTCACACTGAAACAGTGTTGCGAAAGTGAACACGTACTTGGTAACAAATAACCACACCTAACATTTAGTCCACATTAACACACACACACACACACACACACACACACACACAAACACACACACACACAGATTAATTTTTCAGCCTAGTTTAGTATATTTTCAAGCCTCACGGCGCTGCTCTGCCACACACCATTTCTGTTTACCACTCTCATGGGCTGCAATTTAAGTCTCAGTTTTTTGGGAAATATATGGAGCATGGCATCACTTGACAACAGACAAACTTTACAGTATTATTTAGATATCCACATATTATTTTATCATTATACAATTCTGTGAGTATGACACCAGCAGAGTGGTCATATTAGCATTTTTCTGTTGGCAGAGGTAGAGTTAAAATTTTGGATCTAGAACAAGTGTAAGAAAAGTCAGCCACTATTTCAGTTTGAAACAAAACCTTGAAAGTGAACTGTTTGATCGTGGCATTTTTAGTTTTCAGTGCTATAAATGAAATAGGCTTGTTTTCATTTCCTTAAAAATATTTTTGCAGAACTCATAACATAGTTAGAATACATACATCTAGTTCTCTGTTATGTTAACACAGGGCCTCTTTCAAGGTTTGTGGCGGGTGAGGTGTAGTGTCATCTGTGAGTCTCAGTTTTGGGAGGCGTTAATGTTCGGTCAGCAGATGTTTTTGAGTCAGAGCCACTTATGTACGATTCTAGATAAGAGCACCGTGTTTGAGAATGAATGACACAGCTATTGAAGTTTTTGGAATTAAAACTCAATCTGTCAAAATTCAAATAATGAGAAACTTTGAAGAAACCTTTAAAAAAAAAACGGTCCCTGTAGCCGTACTGGCTGTCATCCCAGATTCCTTAATAATAATTTTATAAATGCTTTTGCCAAAGATAATATCTGGATTTGTTATATTTGCCCACATTTTAAGTTCTTGTACCACATGCATTTCTGTTTGTGTTGGTTAATTTGAAGGACTACGTAGATATAGCAGATAATAAATAATAAAATTAAGAATGTTCATAGTAAATAGCTTTACAAATTAAAACCAGCTGCAACTTTACAAAAAACATCCAAATAATGTTCATAGGTGATTTATATAATACTTTTTCTATAAGCAGGCAGATGGAGAGAGGGTGGAGTAATTCACACTGGTTAGTTTAGTTTTACTTGTTTACTTATTCAGATTTCAGGATCAGCGATTCTAAGAAAAGCTCAGGTTGAGGAAAGAGTTGTGGTCTCGGTTAAAACAAGTCAACTTATGACTGAGACCTGCCTCACTATTGTTGCAACACATCATTAGACTGATGCCAAAAAACACTGAAGTCTCTGAGACACCAGCAGCTTTGACACTGATTTTTCCTTTAACTGCACAAATTAATGACGTAAACAGAAATATAACATTACCAGTTATTATTAGTAATTGTTTGTCAATATATATATATTTTTTTATTTACCTCTTGTCATATTTGTTACCTAATCCTGCTTTAGTTAAAAACAAAAGGAAGGAAGAAAGAAAAATCTAAATCAATCAATCAATCAGTCAATCAATCAATCAATCAATCATTCAATCAATCAATCAATCAAAATGACACATACAGTCACTGGTCTATGGAGACTTACTACAGGAAGCGGTAACTAAGTATCACTTATATAGAAAATCTTCCACACCACACGCAATAATTATTTATGATACAATATATTTTTCTGGCAGAGAAAATACTAAATATTATAAATATTAACAATATACCGTATATGTGGCAGGCTACCACACTGAGTGTCTGTTCCAATAGAAATAGCACTCTCTGGTGGGCACTGTGAGTTCATCAACTCCAAATACCAGTAGCTTCCACACTAGCAAAGCTGATATTACAAGGGCTTCAATGGCCTCTTCAATCAGTCTGTTTGAGATATTGTTTAATTAATACTGTAACATTTCAATTATCTACATAATAGGGTCATATACCTTCAGATTATTCCTTCAACCATTATATTGTCAAATACAAACGGACCAAATGCTTCCAAGGGAATGTGAAAGGCCCCAGTGACGTTTTGTCACTCTAGATCTGAAATGAAATAACTGATTTGGTACTTCTGAGGGAGAAACTGATAATCTTTCAAAATAATTACAGAAAATTAGTTAGAATCAAATATTCAATGATTTTTTTTCTAAATCAGTTTGCAATATCAATTCCCATGTTATTATACTTGTAATGAATTGGTTTAGGGGATGTGGTGGGGGTGGAGATGAGGGGGGATGTGGGGACAATGACCTCATTACTGACATCTAGAAAGTGTCACAGTTTGTCAAACAGGCTGACCTAGAAAAAATATACCACAGGACCACAGCAAGCAGAGAAATAAATGTGCACTCACTTAGCAGTCAAATTTGTGCCCCACACAAAAAGCTCATGTTACATACAGCATTCTCTGTAAAATAAAACATCAGTGACATCACAATCAAACAGGCCCGTTTAAATGCTTCAGAAGTATTCATTCTACACCCACTGGCCTATAATGACAGAGTGAAAGTATGTATTTACAAAATTTCCCCATTTTTATAAAAAAGGAAAGTATAAATACCTAATTTACATAATTATGCAGATTAATAAAGCACACAAGGGTATTAAACTCTTTCTAAAGATTCTAGCTTTCCCACGAGAAAGATGAGCATAATATAGTGAAGTAGCAGAACTTTAGAATTTTTTTTAGAGCAAGGTGCAGGAGCAGGAGCTGACTAAGAAGGATTTTGGTCATAAGGTGACCATGAAAAGAACAGTGCTGCACATGTCCTCTTTAAAACTGGAATAAATGCAGAGTGACTTAAGACTTGAAAAATGCATTACACTTCAACATGACAAGAAAACAATGCTGAAGTAGCTTAAAAACAAATCTCTAACTAGCTTTAGTGACCCAGCCAAGGTTCATTCTTAGAACAGAACATCTGCAGAGAATATGGCATATGGCAGACCACATAATTCTCACCCAATCTAATGCTGCTTGAAAGGGTCTGCCAGAAAAAAAAAAAGGGATAAAAAGCTCAACTTCCATTATGCAAAGCCTGTAGAGAATGTAAAAAAAAAAAGTGTTAATGTGTACACCGCTGCTTCTGCATCCTGGTCTCTCAGTGTCCTTATCTTAATTCTTATTGGCTCAATTTTAAGTCATTGGCTGAAGGCTGAGCCCCTGCAGCCAATGAGTGTTTTCCAGAAGCTATATAAAGGGTTTGAAGCTGCACTTGAGGGTCTTTGGCCATTTTAGTTTTCCATCAGAGCAGCGCATGCTTTTGAGAGCTCTCTCTTAGGCTTTGCTTTGTGTTGTGTTGTTGTTAGGTTTAATGTCAGCTTGTTTTGCTTGTTACTCCCAAATGAACCGATCCATTTGACTGTTTTGCGTTAACTTTGTGAGCGAAAGCCTGTAGGGGAGACTCCTCTGGTGTCTACTTTAGTCAGATGATGGGTGTTTTTTGTTTAAACTAAAGGTGTTTGTGTTTGCTGTATTGGCCTTGGCTCTCCCTGAAGTCACTTCATGCTTTCCTTAAAACCTGGCAATAAATGATTTCCAAACACTCTGCTCAGGTGTTTCCACCTGTGCACTGTTACTCCCCCTAAACAATTTGTAGATGTAACATAATTAGGGGGGTTCATCCTGGATACTTTATCCCAGCACTAGATGGCTAAAGTTTGGTGAGCTTTTTGTTTGGTGTGTCTGACAGGTGTATACAGGTCTGTAAGAAGTCAGAACCACCACCCAACACCACACGCAGACACAATTGTTGCAGTACTTGCTGTGCTTTTTATTTTTTGTACAGTGCCCAGTGTTTCAGTGCATTTTTTTCAGTAGCCCCTAGCTCGCTTTCTCACTGCAAACCCCTCTCTGTCTGGTCCCAGCTGCTGCTGCAAAAATACGGGAGACTGAGCAGACAATAAGTAACAGGTGTTCCACACAGCCTCCCCCTAGCGCTGCACCCTGAACCACCTGCCCCCTCTCTCTTCCCACAGCTGAGCCACAACCCACAATGGCACTACTCAATGTATAATTGGCACAGTTCATATTGGTGGCTCAGGATACACCCCAAGTGTGTCGGGCAAAGTTTGAGTTTTACAAGCTAGAACTGGAGGTGGAAAGACATAAACTCCTCAAACTTTAAAAGCTGCAGCTTGAGTTGTAGGTTGATTAAGACATAATACTGCATCGGCTGGAGCTGTAGGCACAGACTTCTAATATTGCTGCACATCCTTAGTTTGGCAGTTCTGTCAGTTCAGCTGACACTTATTTTACTCTGCTTGAAGGGGTTGCTGCTTCACTGCATTGACCTAAGGAGTTTTGACCTCTATTATTCCATTGTAAATTAGTTGGAAAAGCCCAAAATGTGTGTTCAGCTTTGTCATTAGAAAATAGCTTGCAGTCTGCTGTGCTTGCTGCTTATGAGTTTCATAAGTTCACATCAGTTGAGGGCCAACAAACAAAAGGTGTGGAGTTGATGAAAACCATTTGGGCCATTGAAGCATCAGCACAAAGCGCTGTGAGATCTGTCTTTAACAGGTAAACCAGCGGATGAACAACTTATAAAATTCTCAGAGATATCAGTGGGTCCTGGTCTTTGATAGTGTGATGTGCTTCCCCTGAGCGAAACGTCTTCCTGTCAGACTAGCTCTTTAGTTCAAGGAGTTGAAACGGGTTACGTCCCAGCTCTCCTGCATTGTGTGCATATCAAATAAGAAGTTAATCAGTGGGTTTTTCAGTGTTGCGGAATGACTCTCTTTCCCCATCAAAGGTATTGAGTCCACATTGGCTAATGATACTGCCGGAGGAAAGGTATTTCCCGCACCTGAAGTCATTGATAATCTCCTAGCAGATGTAACTGATTCAGTGTTGGCCCCAACACTGGCTAGAGAAACAAGCGCTCCAAATAAAGCTGCAATATTACTGATTCTAAAGAGCTATCCAAAGCAAAACATGATGTGGAGGAAGAACCCCTTATCATACCGTCATTGAATTGATCTGTGACGCTTAATCATTATTGCTCATAAAACCGATTCCTTTCTAACTAAATGCTATATCTGAATAGGAAGGAAATGCTGCTCTCTACTTTTTGCAGGATGGAGTCTTAATGTGCAAGTGGACTTCCCACACACCAGGACTGGTAAAATTTAAGTCTGGGAAATAGGTGTTGCCGACTGTGTGTGTGACTGGTGTACCTGTCTGCCAAATTGTGGCTGCCATGGCCTTTTGCCATAATGTGTTACGTCTTGCACACAATCGCCCATTGTTTGTATATCTTTGGGTTACAAAAAACATGCAACAAAATATTCAGCCATTTCTTTTGGCCTGGTTAAAAAATATTTGTAGTTTTTTTCTTTTCATGCTTGTAAACCTGTCAGACTGTGAAGAACTAATTTTCCAGGTAGTCACTCCTGCTCCTTTGTCTCATTCTAGCAGTTGGTGAAAATTTTGAGCAAGTAATTATGGACTACTGGAACTTTGCCAAAGACAAAAACTGGTAATTAGTGCTTGTTAACAATTGTGTTTTCCAGTGGCACCCTGCCCCCCCGCTTCATTAATCATTAAGGCTTTGACAAAGTTTCCACCACCTCTGGCCTTTTTCAGAATAATTCAGCTAGCTCAGGGCACTACGCTACCATCAAAACTTTTCCAACAGATCATCCATACTGTATGGCTGGTTGGTCCGAGGGTGGTGATTCAAACATCCATACTCTATGGCAGCCATTCCCAAAGTGCCATGGCCCACTTAAAAACTAGAAAATCACATGGAGTCCACCCTATCTTAAATTTTCACTCCCATCAAAATACAACAGAAAGTGATGTATTTACTTGAAAATTTTATTCAAAAACATCAAATTGCTAATGCTACCCTATGTAAAGTGCTAATGCCAATATGCAAATTACTTTTGAATCACTCTCTCTAGGTCAGTGGTTGTGAAGCTGCCGCTTTAAGGGATGATGGCTTGATGGAGTTTTGCTAGTGGCTAAGAACAGGATATTTGCTAGCAGGAAGTGCTTGTGAGCAAAACCAAAAAAGCCACACACACACACACACACACACACACATGAATGTCATGACCCTGTCACAACCAACAGTTTGAGAAACACTGCTCCAGGGGTTAAAAATGCTGTCTCCGGTGCCTACCATCTGATTCCCAGGAAGTGGTGACACCAGCTGCTGTATAAGTAGCATAGCAGAAGCAGAAGTGGAGACTGGTAAAGACTGTGATGAAGGAGAGCCAGTGATGGTATTTGCATTACAGCAAGCTAAATAAGAACTCTCACTGGGTTTTTAGCTCACCTGAACTCATTTTCGGTCTTTCAGTTTGAGGTCCTTGAAAGTTGCTCAAGGAACAGTTTAACTCATCTGACAGTCTTTCAAAATTAATGTCCTGAGGAGCTGAACACAGCCAGGTTTTCATTGTGTTAGCTGGCTTGACAAAACCTAAAATCTCAGTCAGAGGTCATTTGACTGATGATGCACAAAACAGATTAAGTGAGATCTGCCTACTCCAATCACACACATTATCAAAGGAACAGGTGATCGCAATTGCTAACGATTATGAAACAAATACAACAATAAAATGCAAGACTAATGCTGCAAATAAGACAGGGGAGTAATGCTATAGAAAATCATCATCTGAACATGACAACTGCACATTAGCGCTCTGAAACTTTATGCTTCACACATTTAAGCATTACAGTTTACTCAGTGTGTTCAGTTCTGACATAATCCCAGAGTATGATACAGGAGACACTCAGGTTTTTCAGATCAAAATGAAATAAATTTTATTGATTAAACAGGTATTACTGGTGATAAAGGGCCTACAAATGTAACTGATCAATTTTCTAATTGGATGCAAATCAAACTGGAGATGCAACACTTACTCTGGAGGACTTGACGTTTCTATTATGTACTAAATTCATTTATCAATTTATCCAAACTAAACAGTCATATGGGTAATGTGTTCTTCTCTGATACGACCCATGTGTTTTAAGGACCAAAAAAGTCCCTATTAAGAGGTTAGCGGTGTGAAGTGGAACAAAAGCACGACTGTCAACAGAAAGTTTTTTGAGTCTCACTTGGATTGCTTTTCACTTTCATTTTATTTGTATTTGTCTCTGGTTTGGTTAGGTTCAGGTGACAAAAATACTTGGTAAGAGCTAGGAAGATGTCATGGCTTGGCTCAAAACAGACCCTGTTACAGCATTAAGCACATTTTAAAAAGCTCTGTTTTCTGTGTTTCTGCCCAGCTACACACCCGCAGGTTCTAACATCAGTTCAACTCTCAAAATACCCACTAATGAACTTTTAATACGCATCGGAGTTCAAAGAAGAGATATCAAGAAAAATGCCATCGAAGAAAAACTTTTGCACTACCGGCCAATCATCGCTTTGACTTCCTTAAATGGAAACGTTTGTCTATGTCATGTCTGTGCATGGTCTCTGCCTTAGCTGGGAAGAGGAGCACCAGGCGACGAAGGGGGAGGCCGACCGCGCTCCCAGCAGCGGCGGCGACGAGGAAGAGGGGGGCCCCCTGACAGCTCGGACGGAGCGGGACCCTCGAGCGGACGGCCGCGTGGCATGCGGCAGCGGCGAAGACGAGCGGGGCCCCCTGACGGCTCGGACGGAGCGGGACCCTCGGGCGGACGGCCGCGTGGCATGCGGCGGCGAAGAAGAGCTGAAGGGACAGAGGACGAGGGAGCTGAAGGGGCTGAAGGGACTGAGGGGACTGAAGGGGCTGAAGGGATTGAGGGGACTGAAGGGGCTGAAGGGACTGAGGGGACTGAAGGAGCTGAGGGGACTGAGGGAGCTGAGGGGACTGAGGGAGCTGCTGAGGGAGCTGAGGGGACTGAGGGAGCTGCTGAGGGAGCTGAGGGGACTGAAGGAGCTGCTGAGGGAGCTGAGGGGACTGAAGGAGCTGCTGAGGGAGCTGAGGGGACTGAAGGAGCTGCTGAGGGAGCTACAGCCGAGTGAGAGGGAGCTGAAGGGACCGAAGGGAGTGAAGGGACTGAAGGGACCAAGGGGAGTGAAGGGACTGAAGGGACCAAAGTGAGTGAAGGGACTGAAGGGAGTGAAGGGACTAAAGGGACTGAAGGGACCACAGGGAGTAAAGGGACTAAAGGGACCAAAGGGACTGAAGGGACTAAAGGGCCTGCAGGGACTGAAGGGTCTGAAGGGAGTGAAGGGAGTGAAGGGACTGAAGGGACCAAAGCTGCAGGGACTGAAGGGACCAAAGCTGCAGGGACTGAAGGGACCAAAGCTGCAGGGACTGGAGGGGCCGGAGCTGCAGGGACTGGAGGGGCCGGAGCTACAGCTACTGGAGGGGCCGGAGCTACAGCTACTGGAGGGGCCGGAGCTACAGCTACTGGAGGGGCCGGAGCTACAGCTACTGGAGGGGCTGGAGCTACAGCTGCTGACAGAGACTGGTAAGGAGAGGGAGCTGGAGCTACAGCTGACCAAGAGGGAGCCGGCGACGCTACGGCTGGCCGAGAGGAAGCCGGCGACGCCACGGCTGGCCGAGAGGAAGCCGGCGACGCTACGGCTAGCTGAAGCTGGGGGAAAGCTGACGGGACAGCCGACTGAAGCAGCGGAAAGGCCGACGGGGCAGCTGGCTGTGGGATGGCCGGAGCTATGGCCGCTGGCTGAGGGATGGCCGGAGCTACGGCCGCTGGCTGAGGGATGGCCGGAGCTACGGCGGCTGACTGAGGGGAGGCCGGAGCTACGGCGGCTGACTGAGGGGAGGCCGGAGCTACGGCGGCTGACTGAGGGGAAGCCGGAGCTACGGCGGCTCGCTGAGGGGAAGCCGGAGCTACGGCGGCTGGCTGAGGGGAAGCCGGAGCTACGACGGCGGGGACAGGAGCTAGCGAGGGAGCTAGAGCTGGGGCCAGAGAGGGAGCTAGAGCTGGGGCCAGAGAGGGAGCTAGAGCTGGGGCCAGAGAGGGAGCTAGAGCTGGAGCAGGGACCGGAAGTGCAGCCCAGCTCATGATGTGCACCACATAGCCCCTCGTCAGTGTGGGCATGGTGTCCATCAGCCCGGGGAAGTCCCACAACAGCCCGTGGAGACTGCGTGCCAGCTGTCTCCCCTGCTTGTCCGCCGCGGGGACCGTTCCGGCCAGCCGGTCCCCCCAGAGCCAGGCGAGTGCCGCTGAAGGTGCTGGGGTCCACTCATGGTTGTGTCATTCTGTCACGTCGGGAGGAGCTGCGGTGCGGCGAGGGAAGAGGCAGGACACCAAAAGCAGAACTCCGGGAACATAGGTTTATTAAACTGAAGGGGGAACGAAAACACACATGAACTCCCCCCGGGAAAAGCACGGGTTGGGAGGAGACCAGGGAAACCAGGAAAACACGCGGGACAGACACAGGGACCACAGCGAGGAACAACCACTACGAAATGACACGACTGGGGATAACCACGAAATGGCACGACGAGGAACGGAAGAAAACTGAGGGCTTAAGTATACATGAGGGCAATAGGGGCTAGAGAAAACAGCTGGGGAACACAGGTGAAGCAAATCAGGAAAATCACAGGGGGAAGCAAAGCTAGACACGAGACATGGGGAACACAGGACTATCAAAATAAAATAGGAAGGGACAGGAACAGGAACACGCAGAAACATCAGGGACCAGAGAAACAAGGAAACAAAACAGAAAACACTGGGCCACAGGCCCAGGACCATGACAGATATATTATACTGCAGTAACTGCATTACAGCTGCACATAATGATGCATTTTAACAACAAATTGTGTGTTCAAGAGTGTGTTACACTGCCCTGGAGATTCGTCAGGCATCCCAAAAACCAAAGATGAAAATACACAGTTCAGACTTCAGCACATATTCTGCCATCAATGCTTCCAAGGGTGTAGAGCGCCTCAAAAGGGGTGTTAAACATGTGGCCCAGGAGCCAGAAGCTGTCCACCAAAGGTTCCAATGTGGAGTTCTGGTCAGCTTTGCAAAGTGTGAAGACTTGAGCAAAGTCATTAATATGATAAATATTTGATTGAAATCACTGCTGCTCCTGGTGATGCCAGCCTTACTGCAAAGTGCTGAAAATGTACAGAAAACACTCAGTAAGTTGCTTGAATCAGTATGAGTAAAACATATAGTTGCTTGGTTCCAAAATACTCTGCATGTGAAGGTTCTGTGAATGCTTGTTATTGGTCTGGTCCATTAGAAATTAAATTGGACTTCATCTATTAAATGAAGTCGGTGTGACACTGCTAGCCTGAACAATAAAAACAAACAGAAAGAGCTATGATGATAATTCATTTTGCCATTGACATTTCTGACATTTCATCATCCCTTTTAACTCTTAATATGCATCTCTGATATGGAAGACAATGATTATATCATTTTTTAAAGTTTTATATTTTTATCGGTGTTTAAAAAATGTGGCTTTCTGAAACAATTATGCTTTTTGTGACTTTTCATGCAATGTGTTCACTGGTAGCATTTTCTTTTTTTAAATGATTGTATAATCACACCAGCTGCTAGTGAAGGGAGGGTGTGCCTGCCTGTCTGCAGCACTGCTCTGTGAAGTTGTGTCAGATGGCAAAAGACAGCACTGTCAGTCGATCTGATATTAGTTTGTTAAAATATTGATTAGTATCTGAGTATAATTTTTTTATTTATTTATTTTTTGACAACCCTACTGCAAAGACATGCCTTGTGGCTCCCTGCTCTGGGAGCAGAGGTTTTGATGGACTGCCCTAGCGTGCTTCAAAGGTAGATGGAGGCCTCTGCTTTCCAAGCAGAATGGCCCACAGGAGGCTATGACCTCCAACAAAGACATTTTCCTGGACCTACAGAGGGGCTTGGAGGTCTTTGTTGAGCACAGAGGCCCACATGAGACCATGACCTGCAAAGACCTTTTTCGTCTTTCATGGGGAACCTGCCAGATCTAAAGACAGCTGCTTTTGAGCTCTTTCATCCAGCCATGCAAAATCCCATGGGGTCATGAGCAGAGTAAGATAGACTAGGGTTAGATGAAATCAGTGATTGATTCATTTTTATGTGATTACAAGTATAACTCTTCAATTAAGTGATTATTGCTATTAGGTTTTGCAAGCAAATATAACTTTTAGTTAAAGTAAACCTCTCCTGTACATTTTGTATTTGACATACAAAAGCATTTTACTGGCATTTTAAACTGCTTTCAAAATGCCAGTAGCCTCTCATTGATTGAAAAATAAAGACTGTTTGTGTCTAAGCCAGATTCCTAGTTAAATGTTCTAACCAGTTATCTCTAGACTCAGAAATTAACAGCAGTAAAAGTATACTTGTACCTTAAAAACAATTTAGCAACTAAGGTCTGTTGCAATAAGATAGAAAGCGTTGTGAACCACTGTCTTCATAGGTGTTCCTGGGGTTGGGCCAGCAGGGGTGTTAAAATAGTAGCAGGAGAGACTTTGGGGAAAAGACAGCAGCTGGAGGAATCTCCTTCACCTCATAATTTTGGAAATTGTACATTTTTGAAAGCTCTGTTGTTGCCATGTTTTGGCAAAAAAGTGGATCCAAAGAGCAGACTCGGATAACAGCTGGCAGGTTTAAAGGGTTTATTGTTAGTTTATTGACACGCTTGAGATGGACAACATTCAAATGAACTAAAACATCTGCCAGGGATGGTTTGTTGTGACCGGAACCACTTGTTAAGGAGTGATTTGCTTAGAAATTGAAGGCAGTTAGTGGAGGAATTCTGTGGCACTATGAATTGGCACATGGGAGCTCTGTTAGAGAGGAGACAAGGGATTAACTGGAGTCCAAGATTCCACAAATGTGTTTCATATGAGACAGCCAGAGGCTGGTTCACAGTCTTACTTGAGTTAGGAGTGAATAGAGCCTCGGAAGTAGTGTGTGGGCAGCTGGCAAGTATCAAAGAGTTGGTGGAGCAGGTGGAGCAGGTAAGTACTTCCTATGGCAGGTTAGAGAGAACTGGTGTCGGAGCTGGTAAGTAGAGCTAGAGGTTTCCACAGGCAACAGGTGAGCACGTTTTCTGTGGAGGTACAGAGCAGGTAACTAGAAAAAGTGAGAAGAGACTAGGTTGGAAATGCAGGCAACAATTAACAGCTCTGGCCTAACCATAATGACAGTGACAATCTGGAAGTGAACTGATGCACCCTCCAGGCTGATACACTCCACAGCTTGTTGCCAGATGCAAGCCAGGTGTGGGAAGGACTGTTCCATTGAAGAACCAACACCCAGGGGCAGCGGTGGAGTTGTGGGTGGAGTTATTCACAGATATACAGTGGTGTGAAAAAGTGTTTGCCCCCCTTCCTCATTTCCTGTTTTTTTGCATGTTTGTCACACTTAAGTGTTTCGGAACATCAAACCAATTTAAACAATAGTCAAGGACAACACAAGTAAACACAAAATGCAATTTGTAAATGAAGGTGTTTATTATTAAAGGTGAAAAAAAATCCAAACCATCATGGCCCTGTGTGAAAAAGTGATTGCCCCCTAAACCTAATAACTGGTTGGGCCACCCTTAGCAGCAACAACTGCAACCAAGCATTTGCGATAACTTGCAATGAGGCTTTTACAGCATTCTGGAGGAATTTTGGCCCACTCATCTTTGCAGAATTGTCTTAATTCAGTTACATTAGAGGGTTTTCGAGCATGAACGGCCTTTTTAAGGTCATACCACAACATCTCAATAGGATTGAGGTCAGGACTTTGGCTAGGCCACTCCAAAGTCTTCATTTTGTTTTTCTTCAGCCATTCAGTGGTGGACTTGCTGGTGTGTTTAGGATCATTGTCCTGCTGCAGAACCCAAGTTCATTTCAGCTTGAGTACACAAACAGATGGTGGGACATTCTCCTTCAGGATCTCTTGGTAGACAGCAGAATTCATAGTTCCATTTATCACAGCAAGTCTTCCAGGTCCTGACGCAGCAAAACAGCCCCAGACCATCACACTACCACCACCATATTTTACTGTTGGTATAATGTTCTTTTTCTGAAATGCAGTGTTCCTTTTACGCCAGATGTAATGGGACACACACCTTCCAAAGAGTTCCACTTTTGTCTCATCGGTCCACAGAATGTTTTCCCAAAAGTCTTGGGGATCATCAAGATGTGTTTTGGAAAAATTGAGACGAGCTTTAATGTTCTTTTTGCTCAGCAGTGGTTTTCTCCTTGGAACTCTGCCATGCAGGCCATTTTTGCCCAGTCTTTTTCTGATGGTGGAGGCATGAACGCTGACCTTAACTGAGGCAAGTGAGGCCTGCAGTTCTTTGGACGTTGTTGTGGGGTCTTTTGTGACCTCTTGGATGAGTCGTCGCTGCGCTCTTGGGGTAATTTTGGGCGGCCGGCCACTCCTGGGAAGGTTCACCACTGTTCCATGTCTTTGCCATTTGTGGATAATGGCTCTCACTGTGGTTCGCTGGATTCCCAAAGCTTTGGAAATGGCTTTATAACCCTTTCCAGACTGATATATCTCAATTACTTTCTTTCGCAATTGTTCCTGAATTTCTTTGGATCTCGGCATGATGTGTAGCTTTTAAGGATCTTCTGGTGGACCTTACTGTGTCAGGCAGCTCCTATTTAAGTGATGTCTTGATTGAGAACAGGTGTGGCAATAATCAGGCCTGGGTGTGGCTAGAGAAATTGAACTCAGGTGTGAAAAACCACAGTTATAGTATGTTTTAACAAGGGGGGCAATCACTTTTTCATACAGGGCCATGATGGTTTGGATTTTTTTTCACCTTTAATAATAAACACCTTCATTTACAAATTGCATTTTGTGTTTACTTGTGTTGTCCTTGACTATTGTTTAAATTGGTTTGATGTTCCGAAACACTTAAGTGTGACAAACATGCAAAAAAACAGGAAATGAGGAAGGGGGCAAACACTTTTTCACACCACTGTAGCTGTGAATATAGCTACATTAGTTAAAGTAAGTTTTTTAAGAGCTTTTTCTTAATGTGTGGCATATGCTTGTTAACACATATATCTAATTAGCTAATCACATGTCAGCAACTCTAAGCATTTAGGCATGTAGGCGTGGTCAAGAAGTTCAAAAAGAGCATCAGAATGGAGATAATGGTGAGGGGAGGAAGACAGGACAAAAGACAAGCTGTAGAATAGAGCCAGAGATTACTAATAACTAATGGATAACTGCAGAGGGGTGTATAAATACAGAGAGAGTGAAATGAAATGAGTGAAGAAAAAAAATGCATCATGGGAACCCCCCAGCAACAAAGGCCTTTTACAGTGTAACTAAGGGATGGTTCAGGATCAGCTGATCTAGGTCTAACTATAAACTGTATCAAAAAGAGAGATTTTAAGCCTAATCTTAAAAGTCGAGAGGGTGTCTGTCTCCTGAATCAAAGCTGGGAGCTTGTTCCACAGAGGAGTGTCCCCGAAAGCTGAAGGCTCTGCCTCCTCTTCTACATTTAAATACCCACAAGTAAGCCAGCAGTCTGAGAGTGAAGTGCTCTATCAGGGTAACGTGTTACTATGATGTTACAGGCCCCAGGGATGGTGACACCATAACAAAGATGAATTGCAAATACAGGTAATATTCAGGAGCAATGGATTTAACAGGGAGCCAATGAAGAAAACGCAATATGGGAGAAATATGCTCTCTCTTTCTAGTCCCTGTCAGTACTCTAGCTGCAGAATTTTGGATCAGCTTTTCAGGGAGCTTTAAGGTCAACCTGAAAGTAATGAATTACAATAGTCCAGCCTAGAAGTAATAAATGCGTGAATTAGCTTTTCAGCATCACTCTGAGACAAGATGTTTCTAATTTTAAAGATATTGCACAGATGCAAGAAAGCAGTCCTACATATTTGTTTAATATGTGCATTGAAGGACATATCCTGGTCAAAAATGACTCCAGAATTCCTCACAGTGTCACTGGAGGCCAAGATAATGCCATTCGGAGTAAGTATCTGGTTTGACACCATGTTTCTAAGGTTTATAGGGCCAAGTACAATAACTTTGGTTTTCATCTCAATTTAGTAGCAGGAAATTAGAGCCCATCCAGGCTTTTATGTCATTAAGACATTCTGGCAGTTTAGCTAATTGGTGTGTGTCATCTGGCTTGATGGATAGATAGAGTTGGGTCATAGAGTCATCTGCATAGCAATGAAAACATGTGCTTTGGCTTCTAATAATATTGCCTGAGGGAGTAAATAGAATTGTACATAGCACAGAACCCTGTGGAACTCTATTATCAATCCTAGTGTGTGAAGAAGACTCCCCACTGACTTAAACAAATTGGAGTTTATTAGACAGATATGATTCAAACCACTGCAGTGCAATACTTTTGATACCTACAGCATGCTCTAGTGTCTGTATTGAAATATTATGGCCAACATTATCAAATGCTGCACTGAGGTCTAACAGGACAAACACAGAGATAAGTCCAGTGTCAGAGGCCATAAGAAGATCATTTGCAACCTTCACTAATGCTGCTTCTGTACTCTGCTGAAATCTGAATCCTGACTAAATCTCTTCAAATAAAGCATTCATTTGCAGATGATCAGTTAGCTGTTTTGCTCCATCTAAAATGTGATGGATCCCATCTCTCCTAACAAGACCAGATTTTCAGTAGTTTCTCAATTATCTATAACGCTCACATAGGTTTTTAGGCACCACTCAGACTGCCAGTAATGGAGAACACGTCGCTAAACATGTCATTTTTTCAAATTAATTTCAGTGACTTCCGATTGATGTAACCAGGTGTCATACCAAAGCTATGATTATCCTTAGCCTGCAATTTCAAATTTCCTTCTGTTTCGCCTGCTCTGGCCCCTGGAGGACTATCAACTGCGGTTGCTGGTATCACTAGCTTCACGCTTCTAAAAACAAAGTCACCAATAACCAGAGTTTGTTCCTTGGTGGATGTGACGTAGAGTGGGAAAATAAGATTTGAAATGTGAAGAGCGGGCCGTTTAGTGGGCGTCGGTAGGAGACTGGGCTGCGGGTTCCAGGAAGATTTCCACGCAACCAAGGAGGAATCTGCACACAAAGGAAACACAGGTAAGTCACAACTGAAACACAGGAGAGACTCAGGAGATGGTGGCCGAAACCAACTGGTTCACAGTGACGATCCAGCGACGGGTGGAAGCCAAACGCCAGCTTAAGAAGAGCCAGAAGACGAGCTGATCAGGAACAGGTGAAGACAACAGCTTGATTGACAGCTGGTCCAGGAGTGAGGAGACACAACCAAAACAGCTCCAGAAGGATGCAGCCACCAACATACGCCCACACACACACCAGGGAGAGGAACAGAAAAAAAAAACCCAAACACAACATCACAGCCAGGGATAGTGACAACTATGCTCCGTAACAGAAACAGGAAGTGATACAATACCGCAGTGAGAGCCAGCACCAAGGTGAGAGTGCCATCCATACGGTGGGCTTCAGGCCTTTCTTCTACAGAACCAGCTCCCAGTTTGGAATCAGGAGAAAGACACCCTCTCTATGTTTAAGATTAGGCTTAAAACTTTCCTTTTTGACAATGCTTATAGTTAGGGCTGGATCAGGTGACTCTGAACCATCCCCTAGTTATAATGCAATAGGCCTAGGCTGCTTTAGGGGCTGCCCATGATGCACTGAGAGTTTCTTCTTCGCCCTTTTCACTCTCCATGTGTTTATACACCCCTTTTGCATTTAGTCATTAGTAATTAATTTGAAACTCTCAAAGTTACACTTGGATAAACAAATAAATGGCAAATGGTGAAATAGTGATTTGCTGATGAACAAAGAATGTGTTAACAAGTTAGTCGTTTCTTTTCTTACAGCACAGACACTAGTAGGAATAGAACGTATCTTTGGAAAGGCACTACATTTTTTTTTCTAAGAAAAGAACCTTTGGGAAGATTGTGGTCTGGGTTCAAACATTTCAACTTATGACTAAGACTTGTCTCCCAATTGTTCCAATACACAGGGTACATCAAGGGACTGATGCCAAAAAAACAACAAAAAAAAACCATTGGAGTCTCTGATTTGAGCAGATTTGACATTAAAGGCAAAGTATGACTCATATAGATAATCTTTCACACCACATGCAAGGATTCTGTACAATACAATAGCTCTTTATGACAGAAAACTCTAGGATCAAAGCTGATATCACAAGGAATTCAATGCTCTGTTTAATTAGTCAAGCTGTTTGATACATCCATCCATCCATCCATTCTCTTCTGCTTATCCTGTTCAGGGCCGTGGGGGGGGGGGGGTGCTGGAGCCTATCTCAGCTGTCATAGGGCAAGAGGCAAGGTACACCCTGTACAGGTCACCAGCCTGTTGCAGGGCCAATGTTTGATACATTGTTTCATTAAATCTGCAACTTTTCAACTATAGGTTCAAAATCATTGATTAATCCTTGAGCTATAATATTTTCAAATACAAGCTGAACAAATACTTCTGACTGAATGTGAAAGGCACTGGTGACAGTTTTTCACTATAGATCGGACAGTGAATTATATTTCTGTGGATTCTAAATCAATTCCTCTCATCAAATCCCATGTTATAATACTTCTAATTTATTGACTTAGTTTGGGGGGGTGGCTGTGGGGTGGGGATGGGTGTGTGGGGGCAAAGATGTCATTAGGGACTAGAAAGTGTCACAGTCTGTCAAACAGGCTGACCTAGAAAAAAATACCACAGGACTGCATCAAGCACAGAATAAAATGTGCACTCCCTACGCAGTCAAATTTGAGTCACACAAAAACCTTATGTCTGGTGCTTTTTGTAAAATAAAACAGTGTTATCACAATCAAACAGGCTGTTTAAATGAGTCAGAAAGTTTTCAGTCTACATCCAGTGCCATATAATAAAAGAGTGAAAATAAGATATTTCCACTTTTTTTAAAAAAAGAAAAAGAAAAGGAAAATCTGAATCTTTAATTTACATAATTATTCAGATTTATAGAGCACACAAGGGTATAAAACTTCTACTAAAGATTTAAGCTTTCCCAGGAGAAAGGTGAGTTCAAAAGTGTGAAGGAGCAGAAATTTGGACCCGGCAGGATTCTTTTTAGAGCAAGCTATCTCGCCTCAGTGGCTGAGAAGAAGGGCTAACAGCCTCTCTAACAGTGCATCACAATGTCCTAAAATACATTTAGCTTAAGCATGACAACAAAACAATGTTGTAGTACTTTAGAGACGACTCTTTGACTAGCTTCTGTGGCCTAGCCCAGGATCAAACTTAGAACAGAACATCTGCAGAGATATGAAGATGGCAAATCACATGATCAGTTGATTCTTATCCAATCTCCTTGAGAAGGCCATTTTGATTTTCTATTAGAGCACCACATGCGTGAGTGCTCTCTGTTAGGCTTTGCTTTATGTTATGGCATTGTTTAGGTTGAGGTTAGCTTGTTGTTTTGTGCATTATTCCTAAATTGACTGATACATTATTTCACTGCTTTGTGTTAACAGTGAGAGAAAGCCTGTAAGGGAAACAGCCCAACAGCTGTTGTTTCACAGATATGGTGAATGGACTCAATCTGAACATTCAAAGCCCTCTTTTACTACATGCCTCATTTACACACACATTCATATAACTGCTTCTTTTCTATGCCTAAACACTTTTAACCATACATCCACACTGTACCATGGGCCAACTGGGGCACAGGATCTTGTCCAAGTATACTTCAACATGAATGTTTTAGGAGCCGAGGATCAAACCAAAGACTTTCCAATTAGTAGAAAGCGTGGTATAACTCCTGAGCCACAGCCACCCAAATGGAGGCCATTCTGCTTAATATATTTGCATTTCTTAAATTCATTTTATCTTAACTTTATATAACCTCAACCTCAACTTTTGCATTTTCTTGACTTCAAACTTTAATGATTTATGGTTAGGTCCATGAGTTTCTTCACAATGATTTTTTTTGTTCTAATTTTGCCACATCACAGTGAATTTTAAATCAAACAATCTATATGTGATTGAAGCACGGACTTTCACCTTTAATTTAAGGTGTAAATTTAATTAATTACACCTTTAATTTAACTTTTTTTTTCTAAAGTCCACCATTTTCAGTGGCTCAAAAGTAATTGGACAAACCAACATAATTTAATATTGGAGGATTGTTTTTAATAATTGGTTAAAAATCCTTTGCATTCTATCACTGTCAGATATTTGAAGCCCGTGGATGTGATCAGAAACTGTGTTTCCTCCTTTGAATTGTTCTCCCAGACCTTTACTGCAGCCTTCTGCTTGTTCTGGGTGTTTCTGCCTTCAGTTCTCCATTTAATAACTGTAAAGTATATTCTATTGGGTTGAGATCAAGTGACTAACTTGGCCCTTGAAGAATATCCCCTTTTTTTTGCCTTGAGAAACATTTAGGTTGCTTTTGCACTATGCAAATTCATTGTGCAACAACGCTTTTTTGGTTTTTTTTTTATAGTGGACTTAATCTATGAGTCTGGAAAGTCTTCTGCGTGTCATGAAAACCTTCATGTCTCAAACAACGACATGAAGATAACCACATCTTTGGATAAAGTCTAAGGCTTATGAATTTGAATTTGCAGTGTACTTATGTGGGCTTTTTGTTGTTGTTTTTGTTTGAAAGTTATCTTTTATATCAGTACCAAAACATAAAAAGCAGCCACAAAGAAAATGTTCCGTTCAGCAACCAATCAGAACTTAGATTTCCTTTAATGGAAAAATCTGCAAGGGTCATGACATCCGTTAGTAGGTTGTGGTGTTGTATTCTAACTCCAGGTTAACATCACCACACATGGAGGGGCTGCATGTACTTCTGGTTGTTCTTTTAGGTGAATATTTTAAACTGTCCTATCAGACAATGAACTAATCCCTTACATGTATATTTTTATATTGAGGATTTTTGTGAAGCTGTGTAAATTTGAGCAGACTTTAATCTTTTGTGTGTTTTGTGCCTTCCAGAAGCTTTAGCTTCCAGTCAAGATTTGTCGGATGGATCACTGATAGAGATGACAGTCAGACCAGGAGAAAACATCACTCTCCATTGTGACTGTAAATCATCAGTTGGTGTATACATAGTGTGGTACAGGAATTGCTCTCATGAGAACCAGCCGTTCCTTGCGCTGAACACTGCACCTGAACGGAAAAATCAGGACCAAAGCTCAAATGATGGGGCTACTTACAGAAAAGTTTTGAATCCATTCCCTAATTTTCACCTGGTGAAGAATTATTCCTCTCAATCTTATGATCTGCTGATCACAAGCATCACTGAATCTAATGAGGGCATCTACTACTGTGGAACTGAAAAGCTTAAGATTGAGGATAAGAAACAAATATCTCCTGGACTTGTAAGGACATATGGTAACATCACAACAAGAATCCTGTTTCGTGAGTATTCTCTGAGTCCACACATTATCTTTGAAGGCACAGAAAGAAAGTCAGATCCTACAGTATTCTGTACTTTTTAATGGGTTAAGTAGGTGAAAGATTATATAGTACTGTACCACCACAAAAGATCTGAAATAAAATTCTGAAATTAAAATTGCTCCTGTACTCGTATGAAGGATCAAAGGGACTTGAAAGATTTTGCAGAAACTTTAAAATTTCAACCCACCCCTATATATTTGGTAGGTCTGTAACTTGTAAAATATTCTTAGTTTTCTTAGTTTTAAAGTAAAGTACAGGAATAAACAGGTTGCTGAGGGGAGTCAGGTTGACAGCATGATTGATTTTTCTTGGAACAATCAATCTGTACTGTGATGTGCATGCATCCTTCTAGCATTTGGGTGAATCTGAGCAGAAAGTGTATACCTAAAGATTTCAGAAGTCACTGGGCTTCTGTCACATAATGAAGAATTAGAACTGAGTTTGTACTATTGAAAGTTATGCTTGCCATTGCATTGCATGCTATGTGACGTGGCATTTCACAATTTCAAAATGTTCACAATTTATAGATTTCTGGCATGCTGTCAGCTAACCTCAACACAGCTGTTTTTAATTCAGATTCCAGTGAACCTCATCATCATGAGACTCAGCCAGACTGTGGTCTTTGCTGGATGCTGTTCTACTCTCTCTGTCCAGCTTTTGCTATCTTCTCTTCTCTTTTCTTCTCTCTTTTAATTTATTGCTGTCAAAAAACAGGTAACTCCTCAAAATTTCACTTGTTTTGTTTCGAATCAGAAATCATTTGACCATGAGCATCAATTACTATTTTTGTCTTTTGAACTACTTATCTACAATTGTGATATTATAAACTGACTTTAATCATTTGTGAATCTCCTTACAATTGTTTTCTTTTAATGTACCATATTATAATTGCATTCTGAATTTCGGTAGCTAAGGAATCTCGGGCTGATGAAAAACGATATGGCAAAAGAGACCAGAGAAGAAGAAATCAGGTAATTAACTATTTTCATTAGTCTTCATATGTATTGAGATGATATCTGTGTACTACAACTACCACTAATTTTCTGCAGCTGTGAGACAAAGATGTTTAGCAGTAAATTACATGTATCATATTACACCAGTACATGATGATAATTCTAAATATGAAACCTTAGGATGAAGAAGTGTGTTATGCTGCACTCGAAATCCTTCAGGCACCACAGCGAGCAAAGAAGAGAATAGACCAGAGTTCAGATTTCAGCACCTACTCTCCCTGCATCTACTCTGCAACTCACACTGTCAGAGAATAAATTTGTTAAAGTTGATACCTATGGTTTTGTTTTTTTAAGCTTTTTTTTTTTTGTATTCTTCAATGTTTTGTTCTCCCAAGGGAATTACAATGAAATTATATGTCTATAATTATTTTTAAACATTGAAACTGAAAAGCTATATTCTGTATTGCTCTGGCATGAACTAAACTAATAAATATGGTCTGACCGCACCAAAAAATATTACTTATTTCTGGTTGCATAATCATCACACATGTAGACCAAGGTGGTTAGCAAGAGGAACTTCATTTGTTGCCACAATAAATCACTGAAGCTTGGTTACTGCGTTTCCACACAAAGCGCAGATCTCAGATGAGTGGAAGCAGAGCCAGCGGCCGCTTGCCTCGCATGCTGGTTTTTCCCATCAAATAACCATGAAAGACCAGAGGTTTATTCACAGTGTGCATGTGCAAGCCACCAGAAAGAGGCAGCTGGCTTCTCAGGTTGCCCAGCTCGAGTCACTGTTGACAGGAGCCTGGCATGCCCATAAAATGGAGACAGCTACAGCTTCCTATGAGTATGAAACAAGCAGAGCTTCCAGCAACAATAGCTGACTGTGGCCACACATGGCAGTAATGTAAAAGATGGATGAAAACAGGTGAGGTGCTTTATGACAGCGCTGTCTGAAGTGAAAGAATAGAGACTGCTTTATTTTGGTATGTTTTAATTTATTTCTGGTTTTTGATTTGACAAGGCAAGTGTATGAACACCACTGGTGTATACACAACAAATATTTTAAGATTCTTTCAGGTAGCACAAAGGAACAAAAACAGGAAATACAATTTTTAGGTGGACTGAGGTATTGATATGGGTCAGGTGACTTGGCTCCATCTTTTCATTGCCAATCAAATAAAGGCGGTAAGGTACGCAGCCATTGTTTCTGCTGGCAGACTTTTTCTCTGCTTCTGTTCGGGACTTCACAGAGATATAACCCCTGTTGACCCAAATAATTGTGTTATCCAGTTAAATTAACAGTTTTATTAACATTACAGATGGGCAAGACTGATAACTTTTGCTGCCTAGCATCCATCCAAAGTTATTGGTTTATTATAAGCCATCACCGCTACTTTAATGATATAACAGATAGCTAATATGGCTATCGGGTAAATGCTAATAGTTAAATTCCTAATGATAATGTGGGCACTGGCAGAGGTAACGTGTGTGGTAACTGTTTTAATACTTCAGTGTTCTTGAAACAGGAGCTTTAGTGATCTTGACAGACAGACAAATGTTGCTCAGTGTTGTGAATGTTACCTAGTAGCTAAATCAGCTCCTAGTGATGGGGGACTGTGCCTACCTGTCTGCAGTACTGCTGTGAAGTTGTGTCAGCTGGAGAAGCCAAAGACGGCATTGTTGGTACAGATACTATCACAAATGAGTATCAAATCTGACATAACATTTTAGTATTGCTTAGCATCTAAAGTATCAATTTTTTTGATAACTGTACTGCAAAGGCATTGCTTGAGGGCCCCTGCTCTGGGAGCAGAGTGGCTGAAGGACTGCCCCAGCTTGCTTCAAAGATGTTTTTCCTCCATCTGCAGAGGTGGCCTGTGGGGCTATGACCTGCAACAAAGTAATTTTCCTGTACCTACAAAGGTGCTTGGAGGGCTCTGCTGAGCACACACACCCACATGAGACCATGACCTTCTTCTTTCTTCATGGGGAACCTGCCAAATCTAACGACAACTGCTTTTGAGCTCATTTTTTGTCCAGTCATGCAAAATCCCATGGGGATTTGTCTAAGCCAGAGATAGCTGAATGTTCTAACCAGTTATCTCTAGACTCAGAAATTAACATCTTTTTAGCAGTAAAAGTATACTTGCACCTTAAAAAATACCCAGCAACTAAAATCCCTTGAAATAAGTAGTAAGCTGTTGCAAACCAGTGTCTTTTGGTAAATTGATATGTACTTTTTAGAAAGTTCCATCCATCTAAAAACACCAGGAACAAGAGTATGTCCAGCTCACATCATCAAAACTGACTATAGAAAACCTTAAAAGGAGTTAAAGTTCATGCATACACTGGCTGTTGTGATACACTATTTGTAATATGCATCGGACTCCCATACTTTTTTTATTAATCCATCCGCATGATTGGCCACTTTGATTCCCTTAAATTGTGAAGCATGCATATGTCTTAATATGGGCATGATATCTGCATTTGCTGTCAACTCTCACTTATTGTCATCACAGATGAATTGGCTACATTTGTATTCCTTCTCTTGGGTAATTCTTTGGTTTGATTTAATATGATTTATCTCTTTTTTAAAACTGGGTTCTATTTTAAGATTTTTTTTTTCTTCACTGTCATTGTTGTTGTGTTGAAGAAACACGCACCACATGTAAAGTGTCATGGGTCGGGGCGAGCTGTGTTGTTTGTGGGAGTGTCTGTCTTCCAGGTGATCTGTTGGGGCAGGCAGCTGTGCTTCCTGTTACCATAGCTGCGCCTGGGCGCACACCTGTTCCTGGTTGTCATCAAGGTTGGGAGTATTTAGGAGGAGCTGAGATGCTGACTCGCCGCCAGATTGTTCAACCTCCCTGTGGTAAACCAAGCTGCTTTGACTTTTGGAATACTCTCTCACCTACCCGTTATTTATTCTGTCATCTCCTGTTTCTTCAATCATCTCCACTCATGCAGCATCACCTTTCCTCGGAGTGGCGAAACCAGCCTCCACCATGCCACGGAGCCTGTCTTCTCGGCCACTAGCTCTCCCGCTGCCGTCTGCCTGCCCCATGGACCTCCTCGGCCCCAACTCAGTCCGCCAGCCACGACCCTGTTTACTTTCTCTTTTCAGATTCTCCGTGCTTGCCAGCCTATTAACAACCCCAGCCTGTTTTATTATATCTGTTTTTGTAATAAACCTTGTTTCCATTGAACTGTTGCCTCTGCGTCTGGATCCATTTCTGCCGGCCAAGTGGATGTAAAGTGAACGCAAAACAGTTTTACAGTTCTGTTTGTATCCCAGAAGTTGTCTTGTGTAGTTGGGTTTGGCTTTCAGAGATCAGAGATGATGATCCGGGGGTAGTCTTCTACCTCCCGGTTATATGTATCCTGACCCTCCCCTCCTCCCACTCAATCAAACAACACATCACACACACGTACATGTAGGGTCTTTTTTTTGTGAGGGGGTGGCTAGTACCACAGTGAGTGGGATCACTCTCTTGTCTCTGCTCACTGGGTTGTATGATGTCCCATTCCTCCTTTTTAATTACCTACATCATAGACATTACACCTCACGACACATCCAAGTACACACAGGGCCTTGGGGGGCAGGTGTATCACACAGTGGTTGGTGGGTGGAGCTGCTGAGGTGGCCCACTTGTCTCCTCACTGCTGCCTGCTCCTCAATTTTATTTACATCTTAGACATTGAGGGTCTTGCAGGGGCGGTGTGGATGAGCACTATTAGTCAGTGCTCATGTCTGTGTTCCTCCAATTTTAACAGCACTGTAGCTTTCACACATTCATAATCATTCTTCCCACAACATATAGTCACACACACCAGCACACGCACCCAACACGTTGGGTGGGAGGAGGGGAAGGGCGGGTCTTCCCACACTCCGGTCTCCTGCACCCTGCCTGGGGTGGGGTCTGGCTAGTGGTTTGGGACTGAGTTGGCTGCTTCCCTGGGTTACAGCTGGTTCTGCGCTGACTCCTGCTTGTCCACAATTCGTGTCCATGTAAGGTCTGTGAGTGTGTACAGGAGCGTGCGACTGGTATATATGTGTGTGCACGTGTGACAGTTGGGCCTGAGTCTGTGGCTTACTGAGCTTGCGGATGTCATCGAGATATGTGGCTGCAGGTCTAATGTACTTCCAGGTGGGCTGTGGATGGCCCGGGTCCCCTAGGTTTTTCGCTGCTTACCTCTAGCCCCCGGGGGCATGGTCTCACCTTCATTCCTGAGTACGTTTCATGACAGACACAAACACATACATTAAAACATAACACAGCAAGATTGTGTGTGTGTATATATATATATATATATATATATATATATATATATATATATATATATATGTGTGTGTGTGTGTGTGTGTGTGTGTATATATATATATGTATGTATATATATATATATATATATATATATATATATATATATATATATATATATATATATGTGTGTGTGTGTGTGTGTGTGTGTGTATTGTTCTGTTTTCTTACACACACCCTTCCTTCCTGCCTGTCAGATCTGGCAGTCATATTCTGTGGACAATAAACAAAATGAATGAATAAAAGAAATGAGAAATATTAACAAGAGTAACATTTTTCTAGATATATTTACAGATATCGCGATGGCACAACACAAATCATAATAGGTATAGTAAGTTTTTTCACAAGATTTTTCTAAATGTGTGGCATATACACTCAGGGGGATACTTGTTCAACTGCCCATTAACACGAATATCTAATCAACCAATAACATGTCAGCAGCTCTTTTAGTCACTATTTAAGAAATTGCTTATTTATTGAGATTTTCTACACAACCAATATCCAGAAATATCCAATGAGAAGCAGTAATTTACAGCATGTCCATCCATCCATCCATCCAGCCATCCATTTTCTGCCAGTTATCCAGGGTAAGGTCACAAATGATCTCTGTAATTAATGTTATTTGTTACTTTTCATGCAATACCTACATCACTGTTAGCTTTAAGGACACATAAAAAAAATAAATGAAAAGAAATTGATTCATTGTTTGTTTATTCTAAGAATAGGCCAACTACACAGTCCAGAGGAAGTTACAACACAAAGCTGACGGTAAAGCCCGCCTCAACAAGCCATGTGATATGTGAAGGTCACAGGAAACCCACAATGACAAACAGCCCCTCATACAACATCACATATGTAGATCAGTGTCAAATGTCATTAGTGCAGAGTGTCTTTTACTTTCAACAGTTTAAAATAAAGGCGACAACAAACCACATTATGTTGAAGTGCACACAAGCCAAAATGTGGCAGCGCTGGTATTACTTAAATAAAGAAGTCACACTTAGATAAGAAAATATAATAGAAAATGGTAAAACAGTGATTTGCCAACAATCATGGAGTGAAAAATCAGCTGATTTTTCTTTACAGCTGGAATGTGTTTGAAGCTAACAGGAATTTTGTGGTAGATGATAGTTTTTTAAGATGGCTCATGCAGCAACACAGGAAAATAAGTTTGGAAACAAGGGGTAGTAGTTGTATGTAACCTAAAATAGTCGTTTTAGTGCCAGTAAAAAATATGAAAGTCATTTTATTGGGCGTAAATTTATCCAAACTTCAAGTGAACAACAGTTTCACAAACTGCTCTCAGACTGGCTGGCAGCCATTTTTCCTGTCCACATGTACAAAAATTGAAAAAGTTGCATGAATATCAATCAATCATATGTTTGAACAGCAAAAGGTGGGGCACTGTTGATTTTCTCTGAACAGTTGAGTGCCAGAGAAAACTGATTTCTAGCTGAGGATTTAAGAACCAAGTCACCTGTGTGAAGTTTGACCCAAAGTTGTCTTGAACAGTTAAAATGAAATCATATTGTGCTGTTCTTTTGATACATATTGCAGCTCGGGCATCAGATTAGCTTGCGGCGTGAGCAGGTAACCATATGTCCTAGGATTAAAGTCAGCAGCCTGGGTTCCTGTCTGATCTGCTGCCCTTTGCTGCATTATTTTCCCCATTCTGTCTCCCTGCTTTCCTGTCTGCTCTTCACTGTCAAATATTAAAAATATATATATAGTGTAACTCGTCAAAATCAAACGAGCCCAGGACACGAAACCCTAGCAACAGTAAACAAAAGTGCAAAAGTAACCAGTGGCTTCTGCTAAAACACATGGCCACAATTTAGCGGTTGACCATATTACTCAAATACATGCAAACCTTTCACTGCATCAATCCAGATCATCAAAACTGATTACACAGGTTTCCAAAACAAATGATTGCAGGTTGCCCTCTTTCACAACAGATGGCTCAAACAAACATCACATTATGTCAACGTGGCACCCGTACAAGGTATAATACTTGAATCTCTCTCTACACCATTCCTCAGCATTCATTCTGTTCACAGGGGTACCCCAGTGGAGCAGTGCCACCTTGTTAGATGATTAAAAATGGCATCTTTCTGACCTTGATACAGTATGTATAGATTGCAGTAAAAAGTGATCATATAATTTTAGTTTTGATTAGCCTCCGATGCATTGAGAAAATCATGTAAAAGCTTTCACACTTAATGGGAGTACGTGAAATAATCCATAATCATGTTTTCAGTATCGCAGTGGTCTTTTGACAATATCACGCACTAATTTTGCTTCTAGGACATGACACAAAAAATAAATTCATTGTTTGTTTGTTTGTTTAAGGATAACCCAGCAACATGAACCACAAATAGTTACAACCATTTAAAGATAAAAGGGGGAGGGGGCAGCCTCGACAACTGTTGTACAGGAAAAGCCTGTTAAATAACCAAATAAAAACTACATCCTGTAACAATGTAAAAGTAACTAAAAAAAAATACATTATCCTTATTATCCTTACTGATATTTTTTTATTATTATTTAATCAAGATTTTTAAATAGCCGAAACTGCTGCTTGTATATAACAACTCATGATGGTTGTTTTCAAGTAAATTCCTGTCTTTGTCTGGTTTTGGTCATCAGCTGTAACCTTTTACTGATGGAGTGGAAGATTACAGCTTAGATTAAAGCTTCTGGCTGACTACTCTGGAGTTCAGAGAATTTATTCAGGTCATACAGGAAACCCAAAGTGACAAACAGCCCCACATACAACTGCACACATGAGTCTGCAGACTTTTTGAACCAGCAGATTTGGGCAGAATGCAATTTGTTTTGTTTTCAGTAGTTTAATTTTTTTTTTTTTTTACAACAGAGGCAAGAAACAAACCACATTACATTAAAGCGTACACATGCCAAAATTTAGCAGCTCTGCAGCCACTGGTTTTATTTGAAGTTATACTTGGACAAACAAATATAATAGTAAAAGGTGCGATACTGATTTGCTAATGAATATAATATGTATACACAAATTAATCCATTTTTCTTGACAGTCAGTGCAATTTAGAAACTAAGAGAAATGGGAAGTATCTTTTTTGGCAGCACTGTCAAGGTGACTTTTTTTTTTCCAAGACAGGAAAAGAAACTTTAAAACAAGTTGTAGTCACTGTATTTAACCCAAAGCATGAGCTTTGTCCAGGAGTGAAGTCCTGCCAATCCTTTTGCATAGAGTTCTGAGTGTCAGGACTTATTTGATTCAGTCAAGGCTCTCCTGTGTAGTACCCTAGTCCCAGGTGCCCCTGATTTTGCTTGTGTCTCTAAACTCAAGGTTGATGTCAGTGCTCATGATGCAGGTCCTGAACTTGGACAGGAGGATGGCCAGGGTATCAATCGTCCAGTGTTCTAGTACTGAAAGAAATTCAATCAACACCAATTTATTACAGCACCATCAAGAAACCCCAGTGTTACTTTTGGTGCTGCAGCTTTTTGAGTTGTATGTTAGTTCCACCTCTACCCCACTTATGAACACCGATTCACTGCCTGAAGGGGATTGATAACATTGTGGTAGATGCTCAGTCTCATGCAGAACCGTAGATCAAACATTTTTTGGGGGTGGATTAAATGCTTCATCTTAAGTAGGAAGGTGTTATAATCCAGGCCGTAATTTGTACTGTGTATGAATTGTGTTTGTTTCTGCCTGCCTTGGGATGGTATTGGGATGGTGTGGGTCATTCAATTCAAGTGTAAACATAAGCAAATGAATGCACATCATCAACACAATCATGCATGTGTAGTTAAAGGCGGTATGACTGAGAAATGGTTGATGTGGACAAAAGTATACTGCTGATTTTGATATTGTGGTGGTCTTTTCTGGTTTTTGTTTGTGGGTTTGTTTGTTTTTTTTGGTTTTGTATTTCCTAAAGAAAATGATCTTTTATATTACTATCAAAACATCACTTGGTATTGCACCTACAAAAAACAACCCCACACACACAAAAAAAAAGTTCCATTCAGCAGCCAATCACAACTTGCGTTTCCTCTAATGGAAAAATTTGTATGGGTAAAGACGTCCGTTAGTACGAGGTGTTGCTCTCTTCTAACTCCAGGTTATCATCATTAGACATGGACGGGCTGCATGCATTTCTGGTTGTTCTCTTAGGTAAATCTTCCAAATATTTTGAAGCTAGAGTCATAGTTGTTCCCATTTTGGCAATGATCTATGTTTTTTTTTTCTCATTGTGAATATTTGTAAAGCTGTGCACATGTGAACATACTTTCAGTTTTCGTGTTTGTGTCTTCCAGGCGCTTTATCTTCCAGTCAAGACCCGAGAAATACATCAGTGACAGAGACGACAGTCAGGCAGGGTGAAAACATCACTCTCTACTGTGACTGTAAATCATCAGTTGGAGTATACATAGTGTGGTACAGGAATTGCACTCATGAGAAGCAGCCTTCCCTTGTACTGAAAACCTGGCTTTATCAGAGTTATCTTGACCCAGCATCAAGGAATGAGGATTCCTATTTTTACCTTCTGAATCCATTCCCCAATTTTCATCTGGTGAAGAATGATTCTTCTCAATCTTATGACCTGCTGATCACAAACTTCACTTATTCTGATGAGGGCCTCTACTACTGTGGAACTGAACAACCCAAGGTTAAGGATGAGGAAAAAATTATTCGTAAATATGTCCGCACATATGGCAACATCACAAAAATGATCCTGATTCATAAATTTTCTGGTGAGTCTTGCACAAGTTATCTGTGCACTTTTTTTTATCATTTGAAAAACTAATAGAAGAAAGAAAATATGATCTTATGTTATTATGCACTTGTTCAATGGATAAAGTAGGTGAATGATTATGATGAGCTGTATGCCACCACAATAGATTTGAAATGAAGCAATCAAGATGCCATTTTTATACTGTAATGTCTTTTGACAAACATAGTGAAAAATAAAATGCTTTTTTAAATATTTTGTTTGATGATTCAGGACTTTTAGTCCCCCAAACGGCTTTGTTGGGCCTTAAATACAGCTGTCTTAAGCTTAACTCAGTAAACAAAATACATTCTAAACTGAAATCAGGTGAATGACACGGCAATTGCAGAATATTCAGTCTGTTTATTTATTTATTTTCCTGTCAGAAACTAATTAGTTGCTTTCGCAGTACATTCTGAGTCACTGTCTACCTGGGTCATTCCGTATAAAACCGACCGTATCTGTAAAGAGGCTCGAAGATGAGCCTGACAAAGTCATATGACCCTTGAAAGTTTACCTGTTTCAAATTTCCTTCAGTGAATTATCAGAAAACATCCAGAACAGATAACACCCAGGGTACTCTACTCTCTACTCTATTACTTTGAGTCATAGACAATTGGTGCAGTTTTCCTATATATATTGTCAAATATCCCATGGCACTGATGCTCAGAGTTAGTTATAAAACAAAAGAACAAAGATCAGATACTTTCCTCAGATTCTGACATGTGGAGTGAGTGAAAAACTGATTTGGTTGTAGTTTTTGTTTTTCCCAGAGCTGAAATGCTTTTTCCAGACCTAAAACTATTGCTGTTCGGGCCACAAACTTGAGTATTTCTGATTCTGTAAAAAGATAATAAAATGACACAGTATAACATACAGTAACATATTAATGATATTAAATTTTATGTTATACAAGTAGAATTCCTCAAATTATACTTGTGAATGCTCTTCTTGGGTATAATATTTACTAATCGGTGTTTACTATTCCCTTTTCATTTGATAGAAGCAATGTAATTGTTCCAATAGAGAGGATTTAACGTTTGATAACATGCACCACACAGCACATATACTACAACAATTTACACCAATATACATTAGTAACTTAGAGAACACATTCAAATTTCTCTCTAAATTTCATAACTTTTTATTCACAGTTGCAGTTTTGGTCAGACTTTTACATACACTCATCGTGGGCATGAATATCATGGCAATTTTGGTGGAATTGTTGTACAGCATACATTACTTTACAAAACTAGAATTGGATGATTTCTCTTATCCACACGGGGTCAAAATTATACATACACGTTCAAATACACACTCACTTAAATCTTTTAATAAGTGATGCTGAAGGTTCTACAATGTCTTGACATAATAACTTGACAAGACCAAAGCCTATTAACTTCTTATTAGTGATCATGATTGACTTGACCTGGTAGTTTCTCTATGCCAACATAGACTGCTCAAAAAAAATAAAGGGAACACTCAAATAACACATCCTAGATCTGAATGAATGAAATATTCTCATTGAATACTTTGTTCTGTACAAAGTTGAATGTGCTGACAACAAAATCACACAAAAATCATCAATGGAAATCAAATTTATTAACCATTTGTGGAGTCACACACAAAATTAAAGTGGAAAAACACACTACAGGCTGATCCAACTTTGATGTAATGTCTTTAAAACAAGTCAAAATGAGGCTCAGTATTGTGTGTGGCCTCCACGTGCCTGTATGACCTCCCTACAATGCCTGGGCATGCTCCTGATGAGGTGGCGGATGGTATAATAGCAGTCATGCTACCTCTGGTGAGCACATGGAGGGCTGTGCGGCCCTCCAAAGAAATACCACCCTACACCATTACTGACCCACTGCCAAACCGGTCATGCTGAAGGATGTTGCAGGCAGCAGATCACTCTCCACGGCATCTCCAGACTCTGTCACATCTGTCACGTGTACTCAGTGTGAACCTGCTTTCATCTGTGAAGAGCACAGGGCGCCAGTGGTGAATTTGCCAATCCTGATGTTCTCTGGCAAATGCCAAGCGTCCTGCACGGTGTTGGGCTGTGAGCACAACCCCCATCTGTGGACGTTGGGCCCTCATACCATCCTCATGGAGTCGGTTTCTAACCGTTTGTGCAGACTCATGCACATTTGTGGCCAGCTGGAGGTCATTTTGCAGGGCTCTGGCAGTGCTCCTCCTGTTCCTCATTGCACAAAGGCGGCGGTAGCGGTCCTGCTGCTGGGTTGTTGCCCTCCTACGGCCTCCTCCACGTCTCCTGGTAGCGCCTCCAGCCTCTGAACACTGCGCTGACAGACACAGCAAACCTTCTTGCCACAGCTCGCATTGATGTACCATCCTGGATGAGCTGCACTACCTGAGCCTCTTGTGTGGGTTGTAGAGTCCGTCTCATGCTACCACGAGTGTGAAAGTGCTACCAACATTCAAAAGTGACCAAAACATCATCCAGAAAGCATAGGTACTGAGAAGAGGTCTGTGGTCCCCACCTGCAGAACCACTCCTTTATTGAGTGTGTCTTGCTAATTGCCAATAATTTCCACCTGTTGTCTATTCCATTTGCACAACAGCATGTGAAATTGATTATCAATCAGTGTTGCTTCCTAAGTGGAAAGTTTGATTTCACAGAAGTTTGATTTACTTGGAGTTATATTGTGTTGTTGAAGTGTTCCCTTTATTTTTTTGAGCAGTGTATAAAGGATTTGTTTGACAGCACTCATTGGACTGAACAACAACTCAAAACAATAGGAACTGAGTGAGGATCTAAGAAGGAGAATTGTAGATTCACACAAGTTGGGAAGGTGTCTTGGAGCCATTTCTATACAACTGCAGATTCCAACAATACAGTAAGGTTATTTGGATGTGTCACCTCTTTGCTGAGGTCTGGAAAATGATCCAAACTGTCATCTTCAAATGAGATGAAATCGGTTAGGCTCTTCGGGAAGAACCCAGCAACCACCAAGGCCCAAGCCTGTCATGAATTGGAAACTGCTGGAAAACCAGCGTCACTGTCCACAGTGAAGCAAGTTTTACATCACTATGGACCGAGAGCCCCAGCTCTAAAATTGATACCTTCAAGCTTGGTGGAAATTTGCAGGTACCCACACAGGCAAGTCAAATAGAGTTTTATATTAAGATGAGACAAATAGTGAACTATTTGGCCACAATGACAAGAGATATATTCGGAGGAGGAAAGGTGAGGCATTCAAATCTAAGAATATTACCAACTGTCAAGCACGGCAGTGGCAGCATCATGCTCTGGGGCTGTTTTGCTGCCAGTGGTACTGGTACATTGCAAAAAGTGGATGAAATAATGAAGGAGGAATCCCTCCAAATTCTTCAACTATGCCACAAATCAACAGCTTGACCTTTGTAACCTGGACACAGTTGAGTGTTCCAATGGGACAATGGCATCAAACAAGCATCAAAACTGGTTTTGAGATGGATAAAGCTGGCTAATATTAACTATTGTCAAATACCAAAGTAAACAAAATAAATAATCTTATGCTGGTGGGAGTTACCCTGTAGACTAGCAGCATTTAGCTATTTTGTAGTGTTTAGTGTCATTATCGTCTACACTCAATAATAATAATAATAATAATAATAATGCCTTACTCTTATATAGCGCTTTTCAAGGCACCCAAAGACGCTTTACAATTTCAAGCACCATTCATTCACACCTCAATCATACTTGGTGGTGGTAAGCTACTAATGTAGCCACAGCTGCCCTGGGGCAGTCTGACACTCACCGCGGTCTTGCTTTTTTCTCATCTTCCTGTTTTTTTTTCCACTCCTAGAAGGATAACCCATTGATTGGCATCAGTCATTAGGTTTGAAGAAGAAATATAAACACCTCTTGCAATGGTTGTGAGTGAAGTCAGGTGGAGGTCAGCATTCTCTGACTGTCATTGCACACTTTGTACATTGCCATTCCTGTAGTCTAAAGTTCGGCAGACCTCAGGGCACCCTGTTGGCCTAGGGCCCCAGGCAGTTGCTTTCTTTGGCTGATGGCACATAACACTTCTGTCCATCTCTAGATTTCTTGTGTGCCTTCTTCAGTGTGCATAGTTAACCTCAATAGCCTCTGTTTTTCAGATTCCAGTGAACCCCATCATGAGACTTGCTGGATGCTACTCTACTGTCTGTGTCCAGCTTTTGCTGTCCTCTCATCTCTTCTTGCCTCTTTTTTGATTTATCATTGTCAGAAGACAGGTAACTCCCCAGTGTTTTGTTTCTCCATCACGTTATGTCTGTGATCGTTTTACCATCACTATTAAATTGAGTTTTTGTCTCTGAAGTGTAATATTTCTACAATTGTGAAATTATAATTAATCATTTGTGATTAAAAAAGTCTTCTTTTACACTTTGTTCATTTCTGTAGCTAAGAAGCCTCAGGATGATGAGAAAAGATATGGCCACAAAGACCAGACAAGAAGAAATCAAGTAATTAAGAGCTTTCATCAATCATATGTTACCTTTGTATTACAGCTAGTATTCATTTTCTGTAGTCGTGACAGCATAATGTTTAACAGTAAATTACATTCATCATATTGCACCATTACATGATGATAATTCTAAATAAACATCAAATTTCAGGATGAAGATGTGTGTTATGCTGCACTGGAAGTCCGTCAGACATCACAGAGACCAAAGAAGAGGACAGTCCAGAATTCAGATTTCTGCACATACTCTGCCATTAATACTTCCATTATGTAATGACCCCATTAGTGCAAACAAGCTGTATAATACATTCATTAGTGGTGATATTTATACTGCTTTAGTTTATTCTTGATTTTTTTTTTTTTTTACCTCCCACAGGAATTGCAATGCTTAGATCTTTAAAAAAGAAAATATATTTCCTGGTTTTCAAAGCTTTTAAAACAGCAGCATAATGCTACAGTCTGACTTAGAGGAATTAACAGATTCTCTTTAATAAAAGATCTGTTAAAAAGATCATTTTAAAAAATCATTTTTTGTGATTATTTTAATTTTCTTACTGGTTATGGGCTACTGTGTATGACTGGCAGTTCACAAAAAAAATGACATAGTTTTCTTTTTTCAGTATATATATATATATATATATATATATATATATATATATATATTTTTTTTTTGATACATCTGTTTCAAAGTTAACAGTCAAGTCTTTATGTATTATATTTCCAAATTTATTACAACAACTGGATTTTACTTTGTAATGGCTGTGACCAGTTTACTGGGCAGTGAAGTTACCGGGTGATAACATTGAAAATGTACACATACGATTCAACAGAGGTATGACTACCACATTTTATAATGGAGCTTTGATCTTCTAATTTACACATGGAGAAATCAAAACACATTGTTCAGGCAAATAAATAAAGAAACAAGATTTGTGTCACAACAGACCATAATGTGTGGAGTTCATTTGAATATTTTTCAAACTTTTTCCCAAATTTAACTAATTTGATTATAATGTCTATGACAATCTCATCCGTTTCAATAGCCATTCATTCACTCATCCATTTCCTTAACCAGTTGTACAATTTAAGGTTGTGAACAAAGTATACTACTGATATTGATATCACAACATTCCATGTTCATTCTTTGCAGATGTTAATAGAAACAGTCTTGATTTGTAACCCACTGATGTTAAAAGGATTCATAAAGATCCATCTTTGATATGAATGTCCACCCATAAAAACAGTGCTGTTGTGTTAGTATTTTCATACAATCATTTTATGTACCCTCATAAGGGCAACTTCTGCATTTTCTTGACTTCAGATTTCAGTGATTTCAAACATGATTATATATTTGTGCATGACTGGAAAGTCTTCTGTGCGTCATGAATATGTTTATATCTAAAATGGTTTCAAAAAATAGTCCAAGTCTCATGAAGTTTAATTTGCAGCATGTGTGTTTTTTATTTATTTATGTGTTCACTGTGTTTTACATCAGTATAAAAACATCAATTGGTGTTGCACATATAGAAAACAACCACAAAGAAAATGTTCCATTCAGCAGCCAATCACAACTCAGATTTTCTTTAATGGAAAAATCTGCATGGGTCATAACAGCCATTAGTTGACAATAAGACATGATGCTGTCTTAATGCCATATTAGCATCATTGGACATGCACAGGCAGCATGCATTTCTGGTTGTTCTTTTAGGTAAATCTTCTCAACATATTTGGTCCAGTTTTGACACTGAAGTAATGAATTAACATCTATTTTTGTAGTAAGTTTGTAGTATTTTTGTAGTAAAGCCATGCTTGTGTTTGTGTCTTCCAGGAACTTTATCTTTTAGTCAAGATTTGACTAATCAATCACTGATAGAGATAACAGTCAGACCAGGAGAAACATTGCGCTCTACTCTGATGATAAACCCTCAGTTGGAGAATACACAGCGTGGTACAGGAATTGCACGCATGAGAACCAGCCTTGTACTCCCTTGTACTGAAAATCTGGCTTGATCGGATTCACTCAAAGGATGAAGACGCTTTCAGTCAGTCTGCAAATCCAGTTCCTAATTTTCAGCTTGTGAAAACTAATGCCTGTCTTATGACCTGCTGATCACAAACATCACTAATTCTGATGAGGGACTCTACTACTGTGCACATACGCACATACGGTAACAAAACAAAAATCTTGCTTTGTAAATATTCTGGTGAGTCATGCACACTTAAGTTATCTGTGCAATTTGCTTTGAAAAAGAAAATCTGATGCTACATTAGTCTGCGGTCGTTTAATGGATAAAGGAGGTGAATAACTATGTTGATTTGTATGCCACCACAACAGATTTGAAATGAAACAATCAACATTCTGTCTTGTACTCCAATGCCATTAAAAAAAACATTATAAACAGTAAAATGTTTATTTTTATTAATACTTTATGTTTGTTTAAGATTTTTCAATTCAATTCAATTTTATTTATATAGCACCAAATCGAAACAAACAGTCGCCTCAAGGCGCTCTGTATTGTGGGTAAAGACCCTACAATAACACAGAGAAAACCCAACAGCTCCCTCAGAGCACTTTACAAGGCCTGGATTGCACAGCTCAGCTTTGCTCAGCGACTCAGTGACTGACATCAGGTGATTTTTATGCCCATTACAGAATATTCTTTTTGATTTTCAGAAAGTACTGGGTTGCTTTTGCAGGTTGTTTGTGGTCATTGTCCATCTGAGCCATTCTATATAAGATCAATGAAATCTGAACAAAGCTCGAATCTTCACAGCTAAAAAATAACTTAATAATGACATGCAGGTAAAAATGAGACCTTTCATATGCTATAATTTTGCTTGAAAAACTACTCAGCCCACAGTGTTATATGATCCTTAAAGGAGTTCCCCAAATTGCACTTTCTGATGTTTTCATCCCTGAATCATCAGAAACCACCCATGGTACTCTCTTCTCTACTTTGTAAATTCATAGACAATGAACTGATGCAGATTTTCTATTGAAACTATCATATAGCCCGTGTAACTGATGCTCAAAGTTGGCAATAGAACAAACCAACAAAAAATTAATTCTCGTTTTTAGTCATTTTTGACCAGGGATAAGAATTCACTTGTAATAACTGTTTATACTGAATTGTAAAAAAAACAGATCCATTTAGATTGTCTCTGATATTAATAAATGGATGATACATTACTTACACTTTAATTAATGTTTCAGAGAGCAGGAAGAGTTTTTTTTTTTAGGTTTTACAACACCCATTTTTGGAGGAAAAAGTTCTGCTGTCACAGAACATCATCTCCTGTTTTACTTAAAACATGAAAACATAACAGCTTTAATGATTTGACTATATTCTATTCAAAGTGAAAATGCCAAGAATGTCTTAGAAACCTTAGGATTTATAACTTTTAAACACTTTCCTTACTGCTGGATCATTAAATAAAAAATAAAAAAAATCCTCTACCGTCCTCCACCATCTATAATTATCAACATTAATTCAACATTAATTACCACTTAGAACACACACTGTAAAAGCATATATATATATATATATATATATATATATATATATATATATACACACACACACACACACACACACACACACACACACACACACCATCTACCTAAGCATGTAAGCATGTTGCAGACCATGTACACCCTTTCATGTAAATAATATACCCTGATGGCTGTGGACTCTTTCAGCAGGATAATGTACCCTACCACAAAGCAAAAGTGGATCAGGAATGGTTTGAGAAACACAACAACAAGTTGAGGAGTTGACTTGGCCTTGACACTCCCCAGATCTCAAACCAATTGAGCATCTGTTGGTTGTGCTGGAAAAACAAGTCCAATCCATAGAGGCCCCACCTCACAACCTGCAGGACTTAAAAGATCTGTTGGTGCCAGATACCACAGCATACCTTCAGGGGTCTAGTGCGTCAGGACTGTTTTGGTAGCAAAAGGGGGACCAACACAATATGAGGCATGATGTTATGCTTGATCGGTGAATGCTGTTTTAATATTTCACATTTCACATTTTTTTAAATTGTCACAGTTTCTTGTGTGCTATCATCAGTGCACAAGAAGCACTGACCTCGATATCTGTTTTTCAGATTCCAGTGAGCTCCTTCATGAGACTTGCTGTATGCTACTCTACTTTCTGTGTCTCATCTGGTCTCTCCTCTCTTTTGATTTTTTAGAAGACACGTAACTCCTTAACATTTCATGTGTCTGGACAGTTTTTTTTTTTTAAAGTCAGTTTATTTCTGTGATCATTTAACCATCACTGTTAATTTAAGCATTTGTCTCTGAAATGTAAATATTTTCAGTATTTATCTAACTATTATGTTACAATTTTAATTGTTTGTGAATAAAATTGTCTGCTTACAATTGTTTTCATTTAATGCACAGAATGATAGTTACACCTTGTTAATTTCTATATATAAACAATTTGGCAACAGAGACCAGACAAAAAGATATCAGGTAATTAAATGGACTTGTTCTTATACAGTGCTTTTCTACTCTGACTGAGCACTGAAAGTGCTTATACAACATGTTTTGCATTCACCCATTCATACAAACACTTTCATTTATAACTAAGCTAAGTACTTATTGTCTAACATTCACACTCCAATGCTTGCGTCGGAGAGCAACTTGGGGTTCAGTGTCTTTCCCAGGGATACTTTGGCATGCAGCCCGAAGCAGCCAGGAATCAAACCGCAAACCTTCACATTAGCAGGTGACCTGCTCTGCCTCCTGAGCTACAGCCACCCCGTCAGTCTTAGTCTCAGTAGTAAGTTACATTTATCATTTTACATCAATACATGATGATAATTCTAAATAAATATGAAATCTTAGTATACAGATGTGTGTTATACTGCACTGGAAATCTGTCAGGCATCACAAAGACCAAAGAAGACAAAAGTCCAGAATTCAGATTTCGACATGTACTCCTTTAATACTTGCAGCATGTAATGACCCTGCCAGTGCAACAAGCTGTATAATGAATGGCACTTGTGTAGTTATTCTTTATTCTTCGATATTTTGTTCATATTCAGGAAGTGATTTGTGACCAAAAATTAAGGATTTTTTTTTTCAGATTTTAACAGATTACCTGTGTTTTTTACAGCTAATATTTATCAATGCACACTTCAGCCTCAGGTTCACATTTTTTGATTGAACTCAAGTACAGTGGGGAAAACAAGTATTTGATAAGTTCTCCCACCTACAAAGAATGGAGAGGTCTGTAATTTTTATTGTAGGTACATTTAAACTGTGAGAGACAGAATCTAAAAAGAATCAACAAAATCACATTGTATGAGTATTAAATAATCAATTAGCATTTTATTGCATGAAATAAGTATTTGATCACCTACCAAACAGCAAGAATTTTGGCTTTCACTGACCTGTTAGTGTTTCTTTAAGATTAGCTATTCTGCAGTAATTACCTGTATTAATTGCACCTGTTTGAACCCTGTATAAAAGACACCTGTCTGCACACTCAATCAATCACACTCCAACCTCTCCACCATGCCAAGAGCTGTCTAACCAGGGACAAAACTGTAGACCTGCACAAAGCTGGGATGGACTACAGGACAATAGGCAAGCAGCTTGGTGAGAAGGCAACAACTGCTGGTGCAATTATTAGAAAAGAAACACCAGATGACTGCCAATCTTCCTCGGTCTGGGGCTCCATCCAAGATCTCACCTTGTGGTTTAAGGATGATTCTGAGAAAGGTCAGGAATCAGCCTAGAACTAAAAGGGGGGACCTGGTCAATGACCTGAAGAGAACTGGGACCACAGTTTCAAAGATGACCATTAGGACACACTATGCCGTCATGGGTTAAAATCCTGCAGGGCACACAAGGTCCCCCTGATCACACAAGCAAATGTCCGGGCCTGTTTGAAGTTCGCCAGTAATCATCTGAACCCAAAAGAAAATCTTAGAAAATCTTTGTAGGGAGCCGACACTCAATGTCGCTCAGCGACGGCCCTGAAACCTGAATGATCTGGAAAAGATCTGTATGGGGAGTGGGCCAAAATCCCTGCTGCAGTGTGCGCAAACTTGATCAAGAACAAACAAAGGTTTATATACCAAATATTAAGTTCTGTTTTCTTTTGTATCAAATACTTATTTCATGCAATAAAATGCAAATGAATTATTTAAAAATCATATGATGTGATTTTCTGGATTTTTATTTTTAGATTCTGTCTCTCACAGTTGACGTGTACCTATGAGGAAAGAGGAAAATGGAATCAGAGACACAACCTCACGCGAGCAAACACAGAACTGAAGAAGCTAAGTTACCACTATTGTGGATGTAATGAACCGGTGGAGAATAGCTACCTTCCAAACGGTGAAGCAGACAGCTTAGGATGAGGGGCTCCACCCCAGGGCGGAGGAAGACACATAGAGTAACACTATGGCAAGCCGTTTTAACATAAAATCCGTTTCACCACACTTACATTCTGAAATTGATTTATGATTAGACATATTAGTAAATTAAGATATCTCTAGTTATATTTTGACTAGACAAAATACCTATTTGAGATATCTCTAATTACGGAAAGCTTATAGGGCAGTTTGTTAAAATGACCTGCAATAAAACCAGAGATTCTTTGCAGATTTCTGAAGCAGTCTTAAATCAATATAAAAACATAAAAAGTCAGATTGTTTTTTAACAATTTTGTTCATAGCAAAACATTTTGTTCCAGATTGTCTCATTATTCATTAAACTGATCTGCAACATTTCACAGTTCTGTCATTGCTGTTAACAACTTATGATGGGTGTTTTCGAGCTGTTTCCTGTTTTTGTCTATTAGCCATCAGCTATAACCTTTCACCAGTAGAGGGAAAGATCATACCTCATTAACAACAGATTAATAAAACTTAGAGCTGACTGCTCTAATGTTCAGAGCTTTTCTTAGGTCGGAGATTTTAACTCAAAATGCAAAATAAATAAAATAAAATAAAGCTTTAAGGACATATCACAAAAAATAATTTTAAAAAATTGTTTGTTTATTTAAGGATGGCTCAGCTACACAGTCCACAGGAAGTTACACAATACAGAGCTGATAATAAAGTAAGCCTCAAAAAATCTTATGTTCCGTGAAACTCACAGGAAACCCACAATGACATCCACCCATCATACAACTGCAAACATGAACCTAACAAAAAATTACATGTTCAGAACAGAGGCAAAAGCAAACCACATTGTGTTAAAGCATACATAAGCCAGAATTCAGTAGCTCTGCAGCCACTGATTATACTTGCAGTTAATTTGTAAACATGTTACGCCTTTATTGTTGCAGCAAACTTATAAGCCAGTGAATTGCAAAAAGTGTCTTTCGTGACAGCACTTACTGTATGTCAGCCTTGCACCTCCTCCTCATGCTGGTCACCAGCTTGGTCACACACTGCTGTTAGATGGTATCCCATTCTTCAACCAGCAATCATCCAATCCAATAAACAACACCAAACAAGAGTCAATAGCAGAATAGGCTGTTTGGCATTGGCAGAGAACAACTGGCAAGTTTTTCATGAGCACAGCTCACATACTCAACTCTGCTGCTCAGCTTACAAATGCATGTTCCTAACAAATGTGGCACCATTCAAGCGCAAATAAACAGGCTTTCCAAAAGTATAAGATTACTAACCAAGAAAAATTGTTACAACACAGAAATAATGAACCAAACAACCACAAAGAAAATGTTCCATTCAGCAGCCAATCACAGCTTGCATTTCCTTTAATGGAAGAATCTGCATTGACCATGACATCTGTGGGTAGGATGTGTTGTTTCTTCTAATTTCAGGTAATCGTTACACATGGACGGGCTGCATGCTTTCCTGGTTGCAGTTTTAGGTAAATCTTCTAAACATTTTTGTGATAAAATCAGATTTGGTCCCATTTTGACAGCGAAGTAATGCATCAACATGCTTTTTATGTGTTTTGAATGTTTGTAAAGTTGTGCTCATGTGTTTATGCTTTCAGTTTTTGTGTTCGTGTCTTCCAGGAACTTTGTCTTTTGCTCAAGATTTGACCAAAAGATCACTGATAGAGATGACAGTCAAACCAGGAGAAAACATCACTCTTTACTGTGACTGTAAATCATCGGTTGGAGTGTACATAGTGTGGTACAGGTTCTCTCATGAGAACCACCCTTCACTTATCCTGAAAACCTGGCTTGATAGGAAAAACGTTTTATCAGGTTCAACTGATAATGCTTACAGTCAGATTCTGAATCCAATTCCTAGTTTTCATCTCATGAAGAATGATTCCTCTCCATCATTTGACCTGCTGATCACAAACATAACTGATTCGGATGAGGGCTTCTACTACTGTGGAACTGAACAGCCCAAGGTTGAAGATAAAGAAAAGATTACTCGTGAACGTGAATACAGATATGGCAATATCACAACAAGGATCTCATTTCGTAAGTATTGTGCCATGAGTCATGCATAAAGTATGTGCACACTTAGTTTAACCATTTGAGAAACTAATCAATGTATAAGATACGTTATCCTAAATTATTGTGTAATTATTTAATGAATAATGCAGGTAAATGATGTGGTGCTCCGTATGACACCACAATAAAAGTAAAATGAATCAACCCAGATGAGAGGAATTACAGACTTTTTTTATAAAGTTTGAAAATGACTACCAAAAGTCTGGAACCCAGGGACACCACTAAATGCAGAGCGTCCTCCCTCAAACTGCTGTGCCAGGTCTTTGCTATAGCTTCCCTCTTCAGCAAGAAAACTGCATGCTCAATAGAAATCTGGTGATTGATATGAAGATTACAGAGTTTTTATTCTTTTTTGTTTAATGATCAAATTGTACCACTTTGCCTTGGTAATATTCCCTGATTCATTGTCTGTACTGTGATGCTCTCCCCAATCTTTCTTTCTTGCGTTTGGCTGAATCTGAGAACAAAGTGTGAACTTAAACTGTACATATCACAATTATTCATCATTCTGGTGCAGGTTGGTCTCTCTGATAAATTTGTTTTGGTTTTGCAGCCTCAGTTTGACTTAGATTGAAATCTCCTTTGACTAAATGTTGTGGATACAGTCAGTTTCCAAATGCAAAGGCCACACTTAAAATCCTCTCCAAACCTTTTACCTAATTAATTTAGAATAAATGAACACATCCACACTATTCCATAAAACAAATTTTGAGTATATTATTGAATTATAGTTGCCCAAAAATACTTCGTCAATGATATACACTGCTCAAAAAAATAGAGGGAACACTTAAACAACACAATATAACTCTAATTAAATCAAACTTCTGTGAGATCAAACTTTCCACTTAGGAAGCAACACTGATTGACAATCGATTTCACATGCTGTTGTGCAAATGGAATAGACAACAGGTAGAAATTATTGGCAATTAGCAAGACACTCAATAAAGGAGTGGTTCTGCAGGTGGGGACCACAGACCACTTCTCAGTACCTATGCTTTCTGGATGATGTTTTGGTCACTTTTGGTTTGTGCTCACAGCCCAACACTGTGCAGGATGCCTGGCATTTGCCAGAGAACACCAGGATTGGCAAATTCGCCACTGGCGCCCTGTGCTCTTCACAGATGAAAGCAGGTTCACACTGACCACATGTGACAGTGTCTGGAGACGCCGTGGAGAGTGATCTGCTGCCTGCAACATCCTTCAGCATGACCGGTTTGGCAGTGGGTCAGTAATGGTGTGGGGTGGCATTTCTTTGGAGGGCTGCACGGCCCTCCATGTGCTCGCCAGAGGTAGCATGACTGCCATTAGGTACCGAGATGAGATCCTCAGACCCCTTGTGAGACCATATCCTGGTGCGGTTGTCCCTGGGTTCCTCCTAATGCAGGACAATGCTAGACCTCATGTGGCTGGAGTGTGTCAGCAGTTCCTGCAAGATGAAGGCATTGAAGCTATGGACTGGCCCGCCCGTTCACAAGACCTGAATCTGATTGAGCACATCTGGGACATCATGTCTCGCTCCATCCACCAACGTCACGTTGCACCACAGACTGTCCAGGTGTTGGCAGATGCTTTAGTCCAAGTCTGGGAGGAGATGCCTCAGGAGACCATCCGCCACCTCATCAGGAGCATGCCCAGTCATTGTAGGGAGGTCATACAGGCACGTGGAGGCCACACACAATACTGAGCCTCATTTTGACTTGTTTTAAGGACATTACATCAAAGTTGGATCAGCCTGTAGTGTGTTTTTCCACTTTAATTTTGTGTGTGACTCCAAATCCAGGCATCCATTGGTTAATAAATTTGATTTCCATTGATGATTTTTTGTGTGATTTTGTTGTCAGCACATTCAACTTTGTACAGAACAAAGTATTCAATGAGAATATTTCATTCATTCAGATCTAGGATGTGTTATTTGAGTGTTCCCTTTATTTTTTTGAGCAGTGTACTTTTGTTTTTTAATAGAATCAGAATCCAGTGAGAATCCACAAGATTATGGTGTGTGCTGGACACTGCTGTACTCTCTGTGTCCAGCTTTTGCAGTCGTCTCATCTCTTCTTTCCTCTCTTTTGATTCATCACTGTAAAAAGACAGGTAACCCCTCTATGTTTCATTTGTCCAGATCTTTATTATTATTTATTTATCAGTTTATTTCTGTGACTATTTTGCCATCACTATTAATTTGAATTTTTGTTTTTATTACTAAATAATTTTACTATAGTTACTTGCATAAATTGTTTTAATATGTACTGTATTCTATTTTTGTAGCTACGGACCCTCAGGTTGATGAGAAAAAATATGTCAACAGGGATCAGACAAGAAGAAATCAGGTCTTTAATGGCTTTGATCAGTCTTCATATGGTGTCTTTGTATTACAGCTACCATTTATTTTTGCATGTTGATGATCACAAAAATTAAATTCATCATTTTACACAAAAACATGTTGATAATTCCAAATAAATATGAAACCTTAGAATGAAGATGTGTGTTACGCTGCACTGGAAATCCGTCAGGCATCACAGAGACCAAAGAAGAGGACAGCCCAGAGTTCAGATTTCAGCACCTACTCTACCATCAATACTTGTAGCATGTGATGACCCCATGAGTGCAGCAAGCTGTACAATGAATTAATTAGTGGTAATACTTGCATTGTTTTTATGTGTTCTTCAATGTTTTCTTCCTATTTAAGTGCAATGAGGAAGTGATCTGTTGTCTTCCACAGGAATTACAAAGCTTTGATATTTAGAAATTAATAAACAGTTCCTTTGTTTCCACAACTTTTAAAACTGCGTCTTTAACTCAGAGATATTTCTCTTTAGACCTTTATTTATTTATTCTGTGATTATTTTGCCTTCACTATTAATTTTAATTTTTGTTTTTAATACGTTATAATTTTACTATATTATTTGTGAAAAACATGCATAACTTCTTTTCTTTAATGTACTATATTCTATTTTTGTAGCTATGGACCCTCAGGTTGATGAGAAAGAATATGTCAACAGGGATCAGACAAGAAGAAATCAGGTCTTTAATGGCTTTGCTCAGTCTTCATATGGTGTCTTTGCATTACAGCTACCATTTACTTTTGCATGCTGATGATCACAAAAATTACATTTATCATACTGCACCAATAATTCTAAATAAATATGAAACCTTAGGATGAACCTGAAACTGAAAGCCTGGCTTAACAGGAAAAGCTGATCAACACCACTGTGATTACACATTATTTCTGACTCTTTGTTGTTGCAAGGGTTGGCATTGATTTACATCCCTGCTCTCTTAATTGTTTACATTCTTACAAGATCACTGAAGTGTTATTGTCATAATTCATGGATAAGGACTCAGAAGCAGAATCTGCAGACATAAAGCCACAGTTTAGAGATTTATTTACAGGTATCAGCTAAGCAGAGGAGTTTATGCTGTTGAAGAACTTTAAATCAGTCTCTTGATATTTACAGTCTGTGAAAGTGGGCAGGCAGGTAAATGAGGTCTAGCTTCACAGAGAGCAGGAGGTTCGGGATCAAAGCGGAAGAAGTAACACAATGAGCACAGGGAAGATTACTTTGGAAGATAATCAAAACGACCCTGACTTGTTTCCAGTGAGATAGCTGTAACATTGTGACAAAGAGTGGAAGCTGAGCGAGTGATTTAGTGGGAAGGATGATGAGGAGAATGGAAACAGGTGTGTTCTGCCAACCTGAGTGACACACCTGAGGGACCTCAAGGTGGAGAGAGATAGAGAGAGAAAGAGAGAATTGAGAGAGAGAGAGAAGATCTGGCCAGGATCTCCAGGTATCATGACACTGATAGGCAAAAGCTTTTCTTTGTCCCAAAGCTCAGGTTAAAGTGCAGAAGGGTTGGGGCTTTCGCAAAAGCTGAGCAGTCTGCCTCCTCTATTTAAAATTCACTTGAAAAAATATTTTTAAATTTTGACTGAGTTTTGAGTTTGTATATGTTTTTAATTTTATTTATATTATTTAATTATTTATAATTAGTATTTTTATTTTTAATTTGAATGAACTCTGTTTGTGGTAAGAAAGAAGACGGCTGTGCTCAGGTCATTTCTAGCTGTTTTGTTTTCTCTCATCAATCATCGGTCATATATGAAAGTGAATATTACCTAACATCAAGATAAACAACTCACTGAAACTGGTTGAGTTTATATTTAAGATGTAGACAACAATTAGTTAATTATATGAAATTATTGAGTTGTTGGGTTTACCACAAGGATTAACAGTAGGTCCTTTGCTTTTGATGTTAATGTCCTAATTGAATGCTGTAGTAACCTGATTGTACACTTTCCACACATTCCACAATTTCTTTTCCCTAGTATCCTAACTGACTGTAACAAACTTGACGATGATACTTGGTGATGATACGAGCAGTGTCATAGTAGTTAAACAAGGGTGGGGGATATGACTGGCTTGTTGAAATATGTCTGCTGCCACAAAATAAGGGAAATTCACACTGATGTAGAGTGACATTTTCTTGGAATATTTGACTTTCTATATTTAGATTTTTCTTCAGCGCTTTACTGTTGATGTGGCTGCTCTATTGGAAGCGTGTGGGCAGCAACATCACCAGCACAAAGCCCCATCCACTGACTAAGTGATATAGCTACTGTAGTCCATCATAACGGGGCTGCTGTGATAAACAGAGACGGTGAGACACTTTACACAAAAGTACATAGACTTGACCTTTATTTTGTGGGACAGTAAACAGCTTCATATAGTCACATGGGAAAGTCACTGACTTCTTACACAGGGACACTGGTAATGAGCTTAACACACAGAAGAAAAAAAACAAAGGTCTCATAGTAACTGTGCTCACAATAAGCTTCACAATTAAGTTTAGTGAGACTTTCTTCATTTTCACATATAAAAAGATATAACATTTCATTTTGTTGCTGTATAGACACCTGGTATTGGTCCTGTTATGACACACCTTGTTCTTCCAAAGTGACTTCTGCTACATGAATGTGTGTGCGCTTTGGTCAGTAATGAAGTTTAGCCTATCCAAAGCCTGGAAGGATAGCCATCAAAAATGCCAACTGTGTATGTTAACAGACTTATCAATGTCACATCTCTATCACTAAGACACAAGAAAATTGGCTGGATTATTTTTATTATTTTATTACATTAATTATTCTTTCATCTACAACCTCAGTAGGGTTTATCAGTTGGGGAGCAAGTAAAAATGAATATGAAAAAAGAATTCAAATGTAGGCTTTAGTCTTCCTGTCAAATTTCATATAAAGTTAGCAAGTACAAAGAACTGCCCTGTTTTAGAATCATATATTAATGCTTAAAGAACAATCAAATTGTTTCAAAATTGTTTGGAGCCAGCGGGAAAAAAATAATTAAGGAATAAAGTTGCATCTAAGAATTTATATTTATTATTGATCATCTGGGAAATGTGACGATATTACATGCTATTGAACATGCTAACACACAGAGGTACGAGCACGTACTCAGAATTGGTGATGCCGCTTTCCAGAGAAGTGCAGAAGGTGGTGATTTCACACCTGCTGATTTCTAATCTAGAACATAACCTGCTCAGGAGCAGGCTAGCTACTCTGGTTGGATTTAACGGAAAATGTACACCATAGGTTCTTTGGAACCGCAAAAATCCCTCTGAAACTCTACGACTTAACCTGCATCATAACCTGACGTGCACCTCCTTAGAAATGTAACTGCACATCATGTCAACAGCTACATCTTCTGTGATTTCTGGGGCTTTCTCGCTAATATTGTATGGTCTTTACCCTACTATTTAAAGTTGTGTAATCACAGTTGTTGTGATTATATAAGTGAAATTATACTGAACTGAACTGAATTGAACAGAATTGGATTATCCCTGAACTTAGCTGGACAAACCCAAATCCTGCTTCATAGTACAGGCATCTGGTCTGGCCCATGTAAGATCAAATTGCCATATATGTGGCTCATTATAACAAACGTGACTAAACTAAGCTAGTGTCACATCCCTAAACTAAAACATGAGAACAGAGGAAGTAGTATTATGATTATTGATTTTGTAGTTAACTTATCTGATATTTCAGTTTCCTCATTTAACTTCTAAGCAATAATGCATCTATTGCTGATATCCTGTAGAACAATGTTAAATGTTATGATGGTTTTCAACTAATTTAGTGGGGGGTTTTTTTCATGTTAGCCATAGGTTATAACAGGTAGAGGGAAAGATTGTACCTAACAAAGCTTATACAGTACATGTAGTCACTTTGCTGCTCTGCAGTTCAGAGCATTGTTAATGTCAGAGCAGTTTTTCTACACGGAGTATGACTCAGAATGCTAAGTTTGCTTCAAGGACACATCACAAAACATAAGACTTCCTTAGCTTGTTTATTTCAGAATACCCAGCCACCCAGTCCAAAAGAAGTTACAACAGTAAAACCAACCCCAACCAACTTGCCGTGAGGAACAGGAAACCCACAATGACAAAAAGCCCCTTACGGAACTACAAAAAATCCCATGCAGACAATTTGAACGTGCAGAGTAGCGCACAGTTTGTTTGATTTTCAGTATTTTAAAATATGTTAAATAGAGGCGAACGGAACCTACATTACACCAGCCAGAATTTAGCAGCTCTGGAGTTACTGGTTACACAATACAACTGGTAATCAGTACATCATCACATATTGTATAGATATTTACGTACAGTATATGTTATGTTTACAAGTACTAAGTACATGTAAACACTAAGTACTAAGTGAAGCACATGGTTCTCTAAACTTACAGTGAGGTATAATTAAGAAATGTGTTGTCATAGAACAATGACAACCCTACAGTCTGAGAGGAATTTTTATTAAGCAAAATTGAAATATTAACCCACTTGAAATATTTGCTGACTCAAAAACTGCGAAGTCATAGGAATCTTTTGTGTTTGTTAATTCCCCCGTGCTGTTAACAAAAGGCTGGAGCTTAGCAAAAATAACAGGCTTTTTTTGCATGTGCATTAAGAATCAGTAACTTTTGCTATTGCAGCAACCAAAGCAACCGGAAAGAGGTTTTTGGAGCAGCACACTCTTTTTGTGGCTGATTTCACCTAGCAACAGTCAGGACCCACTCATTAGCTTGTCAGGGAATACACATTTTTCCAGACGGGTCTCTAGGTATGTATGACTAAGGCCTTAACGGGATAATCTTGTTAATCACCTTGGCTGCCAAGTTTGATGTAGGTTGAAAAAGAGGCAACATTTGCAGATAGAAGCATTCATAAAGTTTGTTTTTTTTTACCTTAATATTTCAATAATATGTTTTATTCTCTGCTTACCTTCATGTAGAATTTGCCCTGTGCTACTGCACTATAGGTTTTAAAACATGAGAGAATAAAAAAATTCAAACAGCACAGGGTGGGTCAATTTCTGAATAGTTAACCTTAAAATCCAGAGGAAGTTGTCCTGACTGTTAAGACTACTATATGAAGTTTGACCACAACCTGTACTGAGCAGCCTAAATTAAGTCATATTGTGCTATTATTTTTCTCCCTGTGACTACATGTGCTCTCTCACCCAATCCAAATTTTTTTATAAAGCACATTTAAAACCAAAGTGCTGGACATGAAACAAAGGATAACACAATAAAATAAATACACCACACAAATACACATCAATAAATATATTATATATTTAGTTGATTAAAGAATTATGGTTGATGTGATCATCGCATCAATGTCAGCATGGAAAATCAATCTGCTAAACTTGACCCATTTAATTTGTCAAAACAGAAACTTCAGTGAAAGGCTTTTCTTTGTTTGTTTGTTTTTTATGGTGAATAATATCAGTGGGGGTTTCTACATACTTTTAAAGCATTTCAGTGTTTGTGTTTGACTGCCAAGTCCTGCATATAAAAGAAGGTGCATGTCTCTAATGGTTTCGAGCAAAGCAGAAAAATACACTACTGTATGTATTCGGTAATGTGCGAGGCTCTGAAATTTAAATTTTAAGTGTGCTTCTTTTATTTCAGAATGATCTTTTACATTCGTTTAAAATCATCACTTGTTATTGCACCAACAGAAAACAACCACAAAGAAAATGTTCCATTCAGCAGCCCAATCACAACTTACACTTCCTTTAATGGAAAAGTCTGCATGGGTCGTGACATTTGTTGGTAAGACGTACTGAGCTGTCTTTTAACTCCAGTTCATTATCACACATGGATAGGAGGCATCTTTTCCTTGTTGTTCTTTTAGGTAATTAATGTGATCATTTTCAAAATTTATTAATATTTGGTCTTAGTTTGACATTGAATTAAGGTTGTAACATATATCTGTTATATTGTGATTTTGTGTAAAGCTATGCATGATTTAACCTGCACTAATTTTTTATGTGTGTGTTCTGTAGGAGCCTTGTCTTCTAGTGATAATTTGACCAATGGAACCGTGTCACAGATTACCGTCAAACCAGGAGAAAACATCACTCTCTACTGTGACTGTAAAATTTCAAGTGGAGTATACATAGTGTGGTACAGGAACTGTTCTCATGAGAAACAGCCTTCTCTTGTCCTAAAAACAAAGTTTGAGCAGAGATATTATCAACAAGGTATTGATGCCCTCAATTTTCTAAATCCATTCCCTAATTTCCATCTCATGAAGAATGATTCCTCACAATCTTATGATCTGCTGATCACAAACATCACTGACTCTGATGAGGGCCTCTACTACTGTGGAACCGAACAGCTCAAGGTTGAGGAAAAAGACAAGATTGACCTTGAATGCATATACAGATATGGAAATGCCACCACAAGCATCCGATTTCGTAAGTATTTCGGTGTGAGACATGCATTAAATGTCATGCATTAATCTGTGTTCTTATTTCAACCATTTTCCATGCTAATCATGGTAATAAAATGTAAATTATTATGGTGCTCGAAATATATTTGAAATCAAACTATATGAGAACACAGCTATTTTTATTCTGTCATGTTATTTGACAAACATAGTTATAAATATTCCTTTAGAATGCTTTGCCAGGCCTTTACTACAGCTTTGCTTATTTCACTTGTACAAGAATGAATCAAGCAAAAGAGGCATCAGGAGACTCTAACAGGCATTTCAGAATATTATCTTTCTAAACTGTCAAAGACTACTGGGTAGCTTTTGCCATATTTTGGGGGTAATTTTCCATCTTTACCTCATTTGGCTAAATCTGAGCAGAAAGTCTGTCTCTGTTAATGTCACAATGTCTGTCTGTCTGGTATAGGTTGGTCTCTCACTTATTAATAGATTTGTTTTGGTGTTGCACCCTAAGTTTGACTTGCAATGAGCTCTCCTTCAACTGCAGGTTGTGGATCCACAGCCACGGTTTCCAAATGAAAATGCACGTCTTAAATTCACCTCCAGACCCTGTACCTGATTAATTGAGAAAAAAATAGTCCCATTAAACAGCTTTTAAAGAATTGTCCAGTTACATTTCAGTCACTAAAAATAGGGCAGTTCGCATAAAAATTGATATAATTCCTATACTGTTTTTGCAATACTTTAGCTAAACTCACAATACATCTGTTTTTAATTCAGACTCCAGTGAGCCTTATCATCATGTCACTCAAGAAGACTGTGGTACATGCTGGATGATGCTTTTCTCCTTGTGTCCAGCTTTTGCAGTCGTCTCATCTCTTCTATCTTCTCTGTTGATGTATTATTGTCAGAGGACAGGTAACTGCTTTTTGACTTGTCCAGCCATTTTTAAAAAAAATCAGTTTATTTCTATGACCATTCAACCATCACAGAGTATTTGTCTCTAGATTGTAAATATTTAAAATAATTTTCCTGTCATCATTATATGATAATTTTACCATAATCACTTTCTTTTATGTTCATTTTTGCAGCTGAGAAAAGTCCGGTTGGTGAGAAAAGATATGGCGACAGTAACCAGACAAGAAAAAATCAGGTTATTAACAGCTTTCATTAGTCTTCATGTGTTTTGATATGATATCGTTGTAGTACAGCTACCATTTGTTTTTCATAGTCATGACACAAAGGTGTTCAGCTGTAAAACTTATTTATCACACACCAATATATGATGATAATTCTACATAAATATGAAACTTTAGGATGAAAGTGTGTGTTATGCGGCCCTGGAAATCCGTCAGCCATCACAGAGACCAAAGAAGACAGCCCAGAGTTCAGATTTCAGCACCTACTCTGCCGTCAATACTTTTCATATGCAATAATCCCATCAGTACAAAAAGCTGTGTTATGTATAATGTGTTGAATTGGTGGTGTTTTCTTTTTTCTGTATTTTTATTAAGTATTATTGATAGGCAGTTAGTGCTACTAAGGAAAAGATGAGTATATACTTAACAAAAATAATGCCAGAAAGTCATTTGTTACCTCACAAAGAAATTATAATACTTAGATCTTTAGAAATAATAAGAATTTAATGTACTAACAAAGCTTTTTAAACTGTGGTTAAGTTTTACAGCTTTTAACATTGGAAATATGATTTTTACTTTTAACCTCTTTCCTTTTTTTGGTATTTATGTGGTCATTGTAATATATCTGTGCAGTGCATTAAACCATTTGTTTTCAAATATATAATATATATACATGCTGTAGTATTTTTACAATTGAATCAAGTACATTTCAGTGTGAAATTTTTGCCTTTTCTTCACTGATAGTGGCATGAACTAGTCTACTATAACTAATTTGACTCACAAAAAATGGCTGTGAGTCACAGAATTTCAGTTTCTTTATGCTCGTATATACCTGCTCAAAAAACTTATACATTTTAGGATTTTTGGTGTGATTTTGAATCCAGCCTGTAAAGTTTCCACTGAACCAGTCATATGTATTAATGGAAACAAATTGACTGTGTCCCCATGGGGCACATAGATTACAATCAATCAATTACAGAAAATCCTGATTTCAACTCCTTATGTGTATAAAGGGCACCTGTCCACAGAATCAGTTTCTTCCATTTCATCCTCTCCACCACTGTTGGCGAGACCAAAGAGCTGTCAAAGGATGTTAGGGACAAGACTGTAGACCTGCACAAGTCTGCATTGGGCTACAAGACCCTCAGTAAGACACTTGGTTAGAAGGTGACAACTGTTAGTGCGATGATTCAGAAATGGAGGAGATGTAAAATGAACCTCCGTCACCCTTGGTCTGGAGTTCCCTGGAACATCTTACCTCATGGGGTGAGGAGGATCATAGGAAAGGTGGTGGATCAGCCCAAAACTATATAGGAAGAGCTTGTTAATAATCTGAAGGCAGTTGAGACCACAGTCAACAAGAAGACCATTGGTAACACATGCAGTGGTCAAATGAAACTAAAATCAAGCTCTTTGGCATCAACTCCACCCATAAGGTTTAGAGTAAGAGAAATGCTGAATATGATTCAAAGACACCATCCCCACAGTATAGCACAGAGGTGGAAACATTATTTTTTGGGGTTTCTTTAATACAGTGCCTTGCGAAAGTATTCGGCCCACTTGAACTTTTCAACCTTTTGCCACATTTCAGGCTTCAAACATAAAGATATAAAAAAAAATTGTGAAGAATCAACAACAAGTGGGACACAATCGTGAAGTGGAATGAAATTTATTGGATGTGTCAAACTTTTTTAACAAATAAAAAACTGAAAAGTGGGGCGTGCAATATTATTCGGCCCCTTTACTTTCAGTGCAGCAAACTGACTCCAGAAGTTCAGTGAGGATCTCTGAATGATCCAATGTTGTCCCAAATGACTGATGATGATAAATAGAATCCACCTGTGTGTAATCAAGTCTCCGTATAAATGCACCTGCTCTGTGATAGTCTCAGGGTTCTGTTCCAAGTGCAGAGAGCATCATGAAGACCAAGGAACACTCCAGGCAGGTCCGAGATATTTTTGTGGAGAAGTTTAAAGCCAGATTTGTATACAAAAAGATTTCCCACCATGAACACACCATCCCCACTGTCAAACATGGTGGTGGCAGCATCATGGTTTGGGCCTGCTTTTCGTCAGCAGGGACAGGGAAGATGGTCAAAATTGATGGGAAGATGGATGGGGCCAAATACAGGACCATTCTGGAAGAAAACCTGTTGGAGTCTGCAAGAGACCTGAGACTGGGACGGAGATTTATCTTCCAACAAGACAATGATCCAATCATAAAGCCAAATCTACAATGGAATGGTTCACAAATAAACATATCCAGGTGTTGGAATGGCCAAGTCAAAGTCCAGACCTGAATCCAATCGAGAATCTGTGGAAAGAGCTGCAGACTGCTGTTCACAAACGCTCTCCATCCAACCTCACTGAGCTCGAGCTGTTTTGCTAGGAAGAATGGGAAAGAATTTCAGTCTCTCGATGTGTAAAACTGATAGAGACATACCCCAAGCGACTTGCAGCTGGAATTGCAGCAAAAGGTGGCGCTACAAAGTATTAACGCAAGGGGGCCGAATAATATTGCACACCCCACTTTTCAGTTTTTTATTTGTTAAAAAAGTTTGACACATCCAATAAATTTCATTCCACTTCACGACTGTGTCCCACTTGTTGTTGATTCTTCACAAAAAATGTAAATTTTATATCTTTATGTTTGAAGCCTGAAATGTGGCAAAAGGTTGAAAAGTTCAAGGGGGCCGAATACTTTCGCAAGGCACTGTACCAAGGGTATAGGATGACTTCACCACATTGAGGAGCTGATGGACAGGGCCATGTACCATGAAATCTTGAACGAGAACATATGACAATGACCCAAAACATACCACAAAGGCAACAAAGGAGTGGCTAAAGAAGAAGTGCATTTTGCGTATGGAGTGGCCTACCCAGTCTCCAGACCTCAATCCTATAGAAAATCTGTGGTGGGAGCTGAACCATCAAGTTGCCAAGCGGCAGCCAAAAGACGAAGAAAAGGATTTAGAGAACAGTGGGTGTGGGTCAAAATCATTCCTGAGATATGTGCAAACATAGTGACCAACTACAGAAAAAATCTTGCAGCTGTGCTTGCCAGAACGGATTTCTCCACCGAGTCATGTTTTGTTTAGGGATCAAATACTTAAAGTATTTCACTCAGTGACATGCAAATCAATTTATAACTTATATTTGATGTGTTTTATTTTCTGGATTTTGGTTGATATTCTGTCTCACTACTAAATGGCACTCCCATAAAAATTAGAGACTGTTAATTTCTTTATAAGTGAGCAAACTTACAAATTCAGCAGGGGATTAAATAATGATTTCCCCTATTGTATGTAATTAAACACTAACTATAATCAGTTACTCTTACTATGAAAAATGTAATTAAATTGCATTTGCTAATCAAACACTTGTTGATTACAAAAGAGCTAAATACAGCTAAATACAGTCTCACAAGTCTTGTGTGTAGAAAACAAAATGTGTTGCTTTTGAACTTTTCATAGTAAATGAATAAGAATAACCCCCTAACCCTTTAAGATAGCCAACTCATGATGACTGTTTTCAACCAATTTCCTGTTTTCGTCTCATGCTAGCCATCAGCTATAACCTATAACAGGCAGAGTGAACTGTTAAATCAAACAAAGCTTTATAGCTAGCTGTTCTGCAGTTCAGAGCACCGGTAAGTGCTCAAACTCAAAATGCTAAGTTTGCTTCAAGGTCACATCACAAAACATAAAGCTTTCTTGGCTTGTTATTTATAGATACCCCAGCCACCCAGCTCAAAAGAGGTTACAACAATACAACTCTGACAATAAGGCCAACCTCAACCACCTTGCCATCAAACAGGAAACCCACAATGGCAAAAAGATCCTCACAAACTAACTGCACAAATTACCACGTAGACTGTTTTAACATGTAGATTAGTTCACAGTTTGATTTTCAGTATTTCAAATTTTTGTGGAAAAAAAAGTATTTACATAATGTTACACCAGCAACTTTAGCAACTCTGCAGTCACCAGTCACTACAACACAGCTTGAGATCAAGTTACCATCGCACATCGTGCACATAATGTATACATATAGTATACATTATTTTTGCATGTACTAAGTGAAGTGTGACTCACTAAATTTATAGTGAGGTACAAATAAAAAATGCATTATTATCAAGCAACAACATCATATTAATCTGAGTGAATTTTTTGCTACCCGACACTGACCTACCACGGGTTGGTAGTAGGAATGTCCCTGGTGACTAATTTCTTAGTCAACTTAGCAAGGGGAAAAAATAGAATAATCGACTTGTCAAAAATAACAAACACTCAGAAAGCAAGTTAAATTTTAGGACTGTTTAATAAACAATGTTGAAATCTGTCCAAACAAAGGCATTTGAAACCATTAGTCACATTCTTCAATAATGAATCACACTTTAAATGCTGCTTAACTTTTGTGGCACTGCACGCCATACATTTTCTTCGCTTTTTTGTACAATCAATGAAAATCTTAATAATTAGGCTAACCAACTAGTACATGTGGTACTGACAAGTGAAAATAGCTACAAGTAGCCATCTAGTCAGCTAGTCACACACATCCTTGTTAGTAGAGATACATTTCAAATGCATATTCCCCAACCAGTTGGTGAATGGTTGCTGATGTGGCTGAGAAAGAACAGGAACCATCATGGAAGGACAGGCCCATGTGTGGCATGTACCACCGGCAGATAGAAGAAGTGGCTGATATCGTAAAATACTACCAATGGCTGGACAAAGCTGGGCTGAAAGATAACACAGAGGCACTAATCATCACAGGACAGGAACAAGCTCTAAGCACAAGATTGATAGAGGCTGGAGTCTACCACACAAAGCAAGACCCCAGATGCAGGCTGTGCAGAGATGCCTCTGAGACAATCCAGCACATAACAACCGGGTGCAAGATGCTAGCAGGCAGGGCATACATGGAACACCATAACCAAGTGGCTGGCATAGTAGTGCTGGTGGTAGAGAATGACCGAGCTAAGGTCCTGTGGGACTTCCAGAGATCGACAGAAAAAGTGGTGATGGCTAACCAACTGGACATTGTAGTGGTGGACAAGGAGAGGAAGGACGCCATGGTGATAGATATTGCAATACCAACCGATGGTAACACCAAGAAGAAGGTTTCTTCCTGTTAAAAGGGAGTTTTTCCTTCCCACCGTCGCCAAGTGCTTGCTCATGGCGGGTCGTTTTGACTGTTGGGTTTTCTCTGTGTTATTGTAGGGTCTTTACCCACAATACAAAGCACCTTGAGGTGACTGTTTGTTGTGATTTGGCGCTATATAAATAAAATTGAATTGAATTGAATTGAATTGAATTGAATTGAATTGAATTGAATTGAATTGAATTGAATTGAATTGAATTGAATTGAATTGAATTGAATTGAATTGAATTGAATTGAATTGAATTGAATTGAATTGAATTGAATTGAACTGAACTGAACTGAACTGAACTGAACTGAACTGAACTGAACTGAACTGAACTGAACTGAACTGAACACAAGAAGCTTGAGAAATACCAAAGGCTGAGAGAAGAGCTAGAGAGGATATGGAAGGTGAAGGCAACAGTGGTCCCTCTGGTAATCTGAACACTCGGGGCAGTGACCCCCATACTGGGAGAGCGGCTCCAGCGGATTCCAGGAACTTTCAATTCAATTTTCAATTCAGTTTTATTCAAAACCGTATAGTGCCAAATCACAATAAACAGTCTTTTCAAGGGGCTTAAATTGTAATGCAGAAGACCCTACAATAATTACAGAGAAAACCCAACAGTCAAAACAAACCCCTATGGGCAAGCACTTGGCGACAGTGAGAAGGAAAAAAGAATACAAACAACAGAACAAATAGGGGAGACAGGTATCTGCAGTCAAGAAGCCGTTGACAGGCACTACCATTAGCAGGAAAACAGAAGCAATACAGTAGGGTAGTTGGGTTAAAAAAAATCATCTCGTACTGTGTTCATTGTGAGCACCTTATGAGGTTCCAAAAAACACCTCAGCAAAGCAAGTCGCACATTCAAAGCATGGAAGGAATAGCCTGGGATGGCAACATGGTGGGGAGGGGCAGGGGTGGGTTACGGGGAGCCAACAGAGACAAGTGGGTCAGGGGCATTATGGAGCCAGGACCTAGCTCCCTGCCTAAACAGTTTGCTGATAGTGATGGATGTCCGTCTGCGGTCATGGTTCACCAGATCCCAGTTCACACAAATCACAGAAGAGAGCGGGAGGGGGGAAGAGCATCTGTTGACATATCGTCCAGGAGAGAACAGAAGAGATCCCGTTACCAAAAAAACCAAATATTTATACATCTTCCACCTCCTTAACCGACAGGGCGGCAAGACACACAGGTCTCCACACACTCCATGAGTCAATGTCGTTTTCGACCGGGTCTGTTCCACTAGGACAGGCGGGCTTCCCTTTCCCCAATCTCATAGTGGAGAAAATTCGATCGATAGCGTTGAGAGCCCACTTTGCCAGATCCACGGTACTCATTCTTATTCAAACGATGTGTGAAGAGAGGCACTTACAGCAAGCAGCAAAGCAGGGTAGTTAGGGGGAGGGCAGGAGAGAGAGAAAGATGCGATATAGTATACATTAAGATAGCCGGAAGAGAGCAGGAAGAATCCTGATTATTCAAGACCTTGTTGTGCTATGTGTCCTGCTGTGAAACCTTTCAAGTTTTCCATTGATTAACATATTTGCTGTGGTTTTCCCCTTTCTCTTATTTTCTGTATGTCATTAGGACAATTCTGGAGAAAATGGGCCTGCAGGAGAAGGTCACCCTCCTTGCAGGCTAAAAAAAATGTGGTTAATTAAAAAAAAAATACAAAGTATGTATATAATTTATAATGGCACAAACAAATGAACATACATTTAATAAAAATTTCTTTATTGCACTTTTTATCAACTGTATCCAGGCCCTGTATCCAGGGTCAGGAGAGGGAGTCAGTGGGAGGCCCACTGCAGCTACTTGGCCCTGGTTTGCGCTTATGGATGAGGTGCTGGGTCAGAGGCCTTCCACAACGCCTCCTGTCCTAATTGCTTCTATCCTTGAGTTCACTCCAGGGCCAAGTGCAGCAGTGGGTGACCAAGAGAAGGAGGACAAGGAAGGGAATCAGTCGGCAGCAAAATGTCAAAAAAGGCAGGGGGACAGAGATGATCTGCTGCTGGAGTTAATTAAAGTAAACATGAGGCTGCAAAGAGAAGCTGAGAAGAGGAGGGTACAGGAGGGCAGCGAAGGGATGGCCAGACCATTCATTATATTGGAAAGACTAGTAACTAAATAAGTTGTTTTACAAATAAATTGATTCAAACTTTGTTCAGAGTTAGTATATTAGTGTTTAAGTTGTTGTGAGTTTTACTAATAAATTAAAATTTTAAATTAAAAATTAAAGAAATGGTATTTGTCATCCATGTTTTTTATTTACTCTTATATTTTTTATATACTATGAACAAAAAAATAATTTCGAACATTTAAATGGCTGATAAATGAACGAGAATAAAATGAAAAGATAATTAAACAAGAACATTTGAAACAAGGTAAAGGGAGGGGCGGGGGGACCCATCCATCCATCCATTTTCTCCACCTCCTCCAGCTCATCTGTGCGTTCCCAGGCCAAAAACCATGTTATTTACAGAGGAAATTGCAGGATTAACCTGAGTGACCTGTTCCTGGACCACCTCTTTATATTTAAAAGCACAACAGGCCTGATGCTCGCCTGCACAGGAAGTCTCTGGCAGTGTGGCTAGATCGGGTTGAGGCAAGATCAGAGATATGGATGGGGTGCTGTGACTGAGACCTGTGACTTGTTTTTTTTCTGGATGGCAAGTGGAGGCATCACACAGGGTGATATGCAGAGGTTTGTATTGCTTCTTTCCACTGTCCACTGCATCGTCCCTAAACTGGGTTTACAGGGCTGGCTCAATGGACAGCTGCCACATCATTAAGATGTAATTGGAAAGATGCAAAAGCAGAAATGGTGCATACATAATATTACTACTAAAGTATAATGCTAGTAATACTTCAACAGGGAAAGCAGTATAACAAAACACAGTATAAAAAACAAGGAATCCTAGTTTTATAATTTTTTATATCTCTTCTGGCCTTTGTGGGCTTCGAAGGATGCAGCCCCTGAATTTGGACACAGCTGACCTGCTAACAAAGAAATGCCAGCCAGACATCAAAAAGGGCTTGCTACGAAGTGTTCGCCCAAGTAACAAACACCGGCTACCTCACTAACAAAAACTAGGCAACCATAGGAACAGTTCATTGTCTCCAGAAGGTGTAGCTATAAGTATACTTCTTATTAACTTACTGAAGGACTTAGCAAAATCCAGTCTGAAGCAGTAAAAACTGCATTTGGTGAAGACCTCCTGTATGGGACGCCTAAGAACTGTTAAACAGCTAAGCTAGATGCTTTGAGGAAGCTCATTGTAGTTTCTGGCTATTTGGCCAAGGGGCTGTTGGGCCACATTAGTAGGAAGGGGTTGAGTGCTGACCACAGCTTTCTATCCACAAATAAATAAGAAATAAAGATATCAGGATGGGGGCAAATAGTTTTCACAGCACTGTATATGGATTTCTGTTACTGCTGCTGATGTTTAAGGCTGAAATAATTATCTGGGGCAAGTAAATCAGTAACTCAGATGATAATATAATTGTTGGTGCCAGTAAGGAACAGGTGGCAACTTCTCCATAGGATCCTCACCACAACAATCCCAGAATTTACTCAACACAGTGTAAAAAACAAACAAAAAAAAACCCCTAACCCTTTTACCTGAGTTCCAGCAGACTAACGTAGCAACAATTATGTGGGAAGTGTTTTTTTTTAGCATACTTTGGGCCTCTTAATATCGACAACTCACTGTTAGGCTGCTAACCTGGCATCATGTAATGGGAAGCAAGTCAGCTGTGTAAAAAGGGGAAATTAAGAATGCCACCTAATAATGTGTGTGTGTGTGTGTGTCTGTGTCTGTGTGTGTGTGTGTGTGTACACAGTACCACAGTTAAAAGTTTGGACACACTTACCCATTTGTGTGTCCAAACGTTTGATTAATACTGTATATATACAGTATGAGACTTGTCCAACTAATCTATTCTTTGCCTTTTTCTGTTTTACAAAAAATAATTCTAATTAAACCCAAACCTAACTTTTGGCTTATTTTATAATGTTAGTTATACCTGTTCAGTATTGGAAGGCTATCTACTTCTGGTTTATCTGAAGCAGAAAAAGCCTAACCCCCAGCTGCATCCCTATAGTTAGTAAGTGAGATTCAATTTTGGGGCACTTTAAATGTTGGATAGGTGCAATTTGAAGAAACATTATCTATTCTTTACATCAATACAAAATGAAGGTGGCACACAGCACACAACTCAACTAACCAATCACAACTTACATTTCCTTTAATGGAAAAATCTTCTCCTTTCATGACATCCGGCAGTAAGCCTTGCTTCATTCTCTTACATCTACAGGACATCAACACACATGGACAGGATGCTTTTTCTTCTCACTCTTCTCTTGGGTATATTATTTAGCTAAATTTTGAAAGATTAAATTGGCACTTGATATATTTCATTCTGACTAATAATCAGTAATATGAATTCCAACAAAATAGTTTAGTTTTTGATCTGATTTTGTGTTTGTCTTTCAGGAGTCGTTTTCTGTTGTTATGGTCAGAAGTCTGGACCAGAGTTAGAGGTAACAGTCAAACCAGGAGATAACATCACGCTTTACTGTGACTGCAAAAGATCAATCGGCGTATTCATAGCTTGGTTCAGGAACTGTTCTCATGAGAACCAGCCTTCACTCATTCTGAGGACAAGCTACAAATATGACCCATCATATCTTGAGGACAAAGTAAAGATTCTCAATCCATTCCCCCGTTTCCATTTGATGAAAAACCAGTCCTCTGACTCCTATGACCTGTTAATCATGAACATCACTCATTCTGATGAGGGTCTGTACTACTGTGGAACTGAACAGAAAGCGATTGACACAACATTTTCTCAGAAATATGTTTACAAATATGGCAACACCACAACCAGGATTTTGTTGAGTAAGTACTTAAATCTGATTCCTGTTTGAAACAGCTTAGGCTGAGCGAAGTTGAATTCCTGCGAGCTAAAATAGATGTTTGCTGGATTCGACAAATGTCATCTGAACACTTAAAACACAATCAACTTCCATAATTCCACCTGGGGGTGTTCAAGAAATGAACAGAAAAGAATATTCTAGCATGCTTAGATCTAGTATTAATACTGAAGTTTGCAACTGATAAATAGCCAAATTTAGTTAAATCAAAGCAGTTAACAGAAAGCACTTAAAGCTTAAAAATTAGCTGGCATTATTAGGGTGCAACTGCCAGTTACAGTGTACTATATAGATCATTCTGTCTTTTTGCCATCTGAAATCTACATTTATGTATCTACCAAGATCCTATAGAAAAATATTGGAATGTAATCCATGGGAGAAAAGTTAAATGTTTGCAAAACTCAGTATGCTTAGACATGAATCATGAAAATGCACACACAGAGCTAATTGTTACATTTTTGTGCTTGACGTAGACTCCAGTGGGATTCATCATGGCATCGACAAAACTCCACAGGACTGTAGTGTTTGCTGGAAGCTGCTCTTCACGCTGTGTCCTTTTTATTCTTGTTCTCTTCTCTCTCGTCTCCTCTGTGCTGTATTACCAGCTTCGCCAGAAAATAGGTACCTGCTATATTTGTTACTTTATTTCCATCCTCAGTTTGTTGTATTACTGGATTCATTATGTTCTGTCTGTGACTCTGATTTGGTGTAAAACTGTTCTTTCCTCTGCAGAAAATAAATATCAAGACGATATGAAAAGAACCGACAGCCAAAGTCAAATCAAGCAGGTAATCAACCCGTGCTAACTAACTGAGTTGGTGTAACAGTCACATTTTTCAGTGTCTCACAGGTCTTCCAGAGTGTTTTTTGTTGGCTTGCTGTTTATTCACAAAGTCTAAAACTTTAATGACGACGATCTTCAAATCTCAGGGTGAAGACGTGTGCTATGCTGCCCTGGAAATTCGTCAAGCATCACAAAGAGCAAAAAAGAAGAAAAATCACAGTTCAGACTTCAGCACATATTCTTCCGTTAATACTTCCAGGTTGTAAGAGCATTCAAATTTAGCAAAATGATAATGCAGTCATTTTCACTGGATTCACTCAGTTATTTACATTCTACCACAACTAAATTGAAGAGCAAATTACAGATTCATACCCTCTTCTTCTACCTTCTTCTAGTTTTTCAGACAAACCCCAACATGCTGCAAAGCTCTGATTTTATTTTGTTTTCAGTTTCTTTGGCTCAGACAAATGAGGACCTTTGATGACTTTAAATTGTTGTACTGGTTGTTAGAGATTGCTCACCATGGGCTATATTTATGTATAATCTGACTTTTCTTTTCTTAGATTTACAACAAAATAGATGTGTCCTGTTTATCTTTGCATCTTTCTGCCACTTAAACAACAGGAATAAAATTTAATCAACTGATCAAAACATGCAGTCCTTCAAAATTGAGGCTTCAAAACATTCCACAAACCAACAGCTGACATCTTGTGAATTATGTTCATCTCATTATACAGTGTATGCTTTTAACTGCCCCATATGCATTCTAGTTCTAGTTCTAGTAATAAGGTTAATATTTGTGGATATGTTGAAATTTAGCCCTTATCAGTCTCAGCAGATGACTGCCCCTCCCTTAGTCTGGTTCTGCCGGAGGTTTCTTAAATGCTGTTTAAAATGCAGTTTTTTCTTCCCACTGTCGCCAGATGCTTGCTCATAGGGGTCATTTTGATTGTTGGGTTTTCTGTGTAATTATTGTAGGGTCTTTACCTTACAATATAAAGCACCTTGAGGTGCTAGATAAATAAAGCACTATATAAATAAAATTGAATTGAATTTCCATGGGTATACTTTAGTTAAATTAATAGTGGCGTAAAAATTAAATGAGTTCACCTTGTTACATTCAAAACTGTGAGGGTCGTACTAATGAAGCAGGATTAATTGGTTGGCAAAGTATGGTGAGCCTGAAGTCAGAGTTCTCAATGTTATATTTTTTTGGCCACAGCAGCTTTTCTATTAGTGTAGATAGACAGGGAATGATGCGGGTGAAGACACACAGGCAAATCGGACTGGGACTCGGCGTGTGCATGTGGTCATCTGCTCCTCTACCGAGCCACCAAGGTGCCCTTTAATGTACCATTGTTATAATTTTGCATTTAACCTGGCTGCATCCCCACTGTAACTCATGTTAAACATGTAACCTGGTCCAGAAGAGGTTCTGTTCAGACTTTGTTTGAAGTTGACTGTAAATGCCACATTTTCATAGATTCTTTTTGAATGGCATCAATTTGAGATAGATTCTCTGTTAAAGGAACACCTTTTATGAATGCAGTCTGTTGCACTATACTGTATTATATGTACTGTATTGTATGCAAACTGTATGTGTGGCATTGTGAAGAGCATTCAAATGGTGATACAGTAAATTAATGATGATGTTATTTTCTAATAAAGGACATTAGACATTTTATAGTCTATTTGTAGACAGAATACTCAGTCAGTAAAGTCAGCATTTTGATTTGTCAAAAACTAACATGATTTTCACATTTCCTCATTATGGGCTAGTGTCAGACTTGAATGAGCTTCCTAAGTATATTATCATTATATTTAATTTGATGCGGTCTAAAGTGTAACAGTTTTAATGTGTAGCTGTGATGTTAGAAATAATCATCACTACTGACAGTGAGCTGAGTGGTAAATTAATGTATTAACTTTTGAATTTGCTGACAATTTTCTGCAACATGCTTCTCTTGCCTCATTTTCAGCACCAGAGCTGCATTTGCCATTAGCCTATATTGTTTCTTTATAGATTTCTATCACCTGTTTCTTGATTTTCTCCTGACTAAAGTAGACGGCGTTTAGTCTGTCCATTTTGTGAGCAAGAATAGCCAAAGGATGCATAAAATGACCCCTTTTATATGAGCATGCGTAAAACCTCAAGTTTAAAGTTCAGGTTAGCACAGAAAGTTGATAACCACCATTGTAATGCATGTTATATCTGACAGGGGTTTTAGGTTTTGTCAAGCCAGCTAATACAAAGAAAACCTGGCTATGTTCACCTCTCTTTGTAGTGGTGCATTAATACAACATAAGCAAGCTTAAACAAATAAGAGAAGTGCAAAAATAACAAGGTCTTTGAAGAGCTGTCAGACGTGTCTTGACAATACAAAAAAGACATTGATTCCAAGACCATGGTTAGTTTTACAATTGATTGTGAAATTTCTTCTTTTCTGTTTTAAAGTGATTGCATGGGTTGGTACCTATTAACTTCTCTGATTGCTAAACCCTGCACATTTTTACAAGATCACTGAGATCTGCTAAGCAAAATCTTCTGCTTGTCCCAACATCCAGGTTAAAGCATAGAGGAGAGCCTTTGCATCTGCTCCTAAATTGAAGAGTTCTGAAGAGTTCATATCAGGACCTCTTCAACAGCAGACATTTTTAAAGTTCTGGGTTCTGATGTGTTTTTTCTTTGTATTTTGAAGGTAAACAGAAAGTATCTGTTGTAAAGCATCCGCTGTTTTTAAATGTACTGTGCTTATAAATAAATTGGCTTGACTTGATGTTGTCCAAGTAAAGTTCTCTTCTTTGAAATCTGGTTGTAATAAGACATGACTGCAGTTCTCATGTAATTTCCTGTTTTTCTTTGTTTTTCCTCTAGTCAAGCTTTCATCATGTGTTCTTCAATGTATAATAAGTATTACCAAATGTATTTGACAGAAATAGCTCACTGTCAGAAGTTACTGGACAATATGACAGTGAAACCCACATTTGCCCCAGTAAGGCATACAGGAAACCCACAGTGACAGTCTCTTATACTTTGCAGACATGCAGACAGATTGAAGCTAAAAAAGACTAAAGTTTTCATATTTCTGGACTAATAACAATCAGGGAACTGAAGAATTAAATCCAACTCTGTTTAATGGAGGTCTACTGTAAATTTTAGAAATTGTTCACTATGTTATTAATAACTAAAATTATTTGTAGGCTAATGGGCTGAACAGAATTAAAACACATGTAAGTTAGACATGTTACCAATTCAGGAACCCTCCAGCAACTGTAGTAACAGTATAGCACAGTGTAGTTAAGAGAACAAAACTGTAAAATAAGACTAGCTGCTTTTTCCTTCTGTGGAGTCCATCCTATCCCAAACCATCTCGGCTGGGTGACAGTTGAGGCCAAGTCATCTGCTCTATTTACCACTCTGCAACACTCAGATTACGCCTGGACATGTTGTTTTTAGTATCACACTAAGTTCATATCACAGCAGAATGTCACAGCAAAACATTGTGGTAACCACGCTGGTTAACTGTGTTGGTTTTATTTTTTTTAAGGGTCCCCATATTGCTTTAGGCCGAAAATTCAAACCCAAATGGATCCAGAGTTTCCAAAAACTCTGGATTCATTTTGGTTTTGAATTTTCAGCCTAGCGATATGGGTCCCTTAAAAAAAATAAAACCAACACAGTTAACCAGCGTGGGTACCACAATGTTTTGCTGTGATTCTGCTGTGATATGAACTTAGTGTGATACTAAGAACAACATGTCCAGGCGTAATCTGAGGTGTTACAGAGTGGTAAATCGAGCTCAGAATGACTTGGCCTCAACTGTCACCCAGCCGAATGGTTTGGGATAGGATCAAGACTCCACAATAAGGAAAGAGCAGCTAGTCTTATTTTACAGGGGCTTATTTCTCTTAACTACACTGTGCTGTGCTAACTACAGTTCTAG